>CM060685.1:57501671-57696671 GCA_030686995.1 Artemisia argyi
ACAGAGGAAGGGCATGTTGATTTGTCGCATGATACATCATAAACTGGCAGGTCTGTAATTAAAAACTTATTAGTAGCTGGGTTAAAAAGTAAATATAAAATAAAATGAAATATTAAGCAGAATATTACCTTTTCAACATCATTGTTTACCGTGTTCTCATTTTCGGCGTTAACACGACTACGAAAGGGGCTTTGAATAGGTGTTAAAGCCTGAAATAAAAGAAAAATGGTGTTTGAAGGATGATTTTAACAAAAATTTTAAAAATGAACAAACAGAATAAGCACAATCTGATCTAGAAGAAAAGCTATAGTTGCAAATTACTTAAGCTACTCAAATTAAACTCAGAATCATACACTAAACACAGATACAAGCTCATATGCACAATTGCAGGCTTCAAATGCAAAAACAAACCCATGTCTCAAACAGGCCAATGTACAGAAGCTATAAGCTATCAGTTTATACCTGAATTGACTAGCTTATGGGGGCAAACTATTGATTGGACTACTAAGAACTCAGAACCCAAGTACAGAATCCATAAGCTATCAGTTTAAACCTTAATTGACCATCTTATGGGGGCCAACTATTGATTGAACTGAGAAATTATAACTGTTTTTGACTTTTGATTTTAACTACAACTTTGACCAAAATGAAACAATATCTGATCTAAATGACTACTGTAATTATGATAAGCAATTATTAATCTAAATTAAGCTACCTAAATATTATTGTAACTAGCTATAAATATAATGTTTATGGAACCTAACAATTACTAACAGTTAAACTTTTGATGCTCCAAAATATGTCTTGACCTCTTAATATTGAACTACTAATTTTTATGCAAGCTAGTAAAGACTTAATAATTCCCTAAGTAATGTATCTAAGCAAATAACAAACTCTGAAACAGTGTCCACTACAACAGACTACTCAAATCCAAACACCCTTTAAGTAACTGTGATTACACTAGGTTTCAGATTACAGGGCTTAATATACTACAACTGATGCTCAAATTTTAACACTTATCAATCCTAAAAGATAATAGATGCAGATACAGAATCCAAAAACAGACACAATAAAAAACAAAACCAAACACTCCCTTATCTGTCCATATTCACTACACTAGAATGAGACAGATATTACCATGGCATCTTTGGAATGAAAATCTTCATTCGCAGTTTCTTCTGGCTTTGGATTGGCATGAAAAATATTTGAGCTTTCAATACATGTCGACTCCTGAAATAAAAGAAAAATGGTGTTTGAATGATGATTTTTTTTAAAAATTTAAAAATGATTAATAAACTAAAAAAATTATTATCAATAAAAGAATATAAACTGTGTATAGGATATTACCATGGCATCTTTGGAATGCAAATCTTCATTGCCAGTTTGTTGTGGCTCTGGATTGGCATGAATAACATTTGAGCTCTGAATATGTGTCGAATCCTGAAATGAAAGAAAAATGGTGTTTCAAGGATAATTTTTAATAAATATTTTAAAATGATTAATAAAATAATAAAATAATTATAAATAAACGATTATAAAGTGTGCATAGGATACTACCATGGAATCTTTGGAATGCAAATCTTCATTGCCAGTTTGTTGTGTCTCTGGATTGGCATGAATAATATTTGAGGTCTGTATTGGTGTCAAAGCCTGAAATTAAAAAGACATTTATATACGCTTTTATGGTGACCTAAGATTGTTATTATCAAATTGTCGTATAGATTAAAAAATAAAATTAAACCGCTGACCTCTGGATGATGTATGTTCAAAGCTTTCTCAACAATGGCAAGCCTTTTTTTAATATCATTGAATACTTCAACATTCGATCCTGAGTTACCAATCAAATGAACTATTGTCTTCAAGGCCTCAACCTCAGCAACTAATTTAGGTACTTCGGTAATTGATTCTGCTGCGGCTGTTGGAATCCCTCCACCTGTTGCATTATTGAGCTCTTCCGGTGCATCGTTGACCTCTTCTGCTGCATCGTTGACCTCTTGTGCTTGTACCTAAGTAACAAATAATTTTAAAAGATTTAGGAGATGTACATTAATAATTTATATCTTATAGGCCTTAAGGGTCAAACATAATGTTTTCAAAGTTAACAATGTACCTCAAAAGGAACTTCTGAATGTTGAGGAATGGCATCATCTGAATCATCAGCGACATTTGCTACATGTCCAAAATATGCAGTACTACGCACAAAGCGTAGGTTCAACTTTTCATCATTAGTCGGAACAAGTTCCACAGGATTTGAACCCTGTGTAACAAATTTATTATAAAAGGTCAAAACAAAATTTATACATAAGTCATAAATTAGTAAACAAATAACAAAGAATAATGACAACAAATACCAGACCAAACAGTATAGAATAATCACGTTTTCGGAATGTTTTAATCTTTAACCAAGAAAGACCACGTGGGATGCTATTAGAAACTTTTTTAAACCATTGTTGACTATTGGGATAACTCTCAAGAATCCATATCTAAAATTAAATAAAACGATGAATCTAAAGTTATTTTTGGTACAAGAAAACAATCACAAAAAATTATACAATTTGATTTAAAAAAATCATACCTTAAAAGCCCAAATAAATCCACAAATATTATATGTGGCAGTTTTATCTGGGGTTACTGCCTGCTTCTTCTTGTAATACCTTTGATAATGCTTAGGAACCAAATTGGCTAGACTGGAGTACAAACGTCTCCACAAGTACTCTCCCCATGGATAAGCATTCCAAGCATTAAAATCCTCAACGAGCTGCAAAAATTCATTAGGTACATTGTACCAAGGCCCACGACCGGTAAATATGACCTCAGCACATATCAAAAGACAAACCCTGACAGCATCCTCAGTTGGCAAAGCATCAAATACTTTATCGTTGTTCAAAATATGTAAAAGCTCATTCCCTTTTACAGTAACCTTTCTATCAAACTGCTTATGAGGGAAGATTCGCAAGGCAAACGGGCTACGATCAACTACTACGTGGTCAGGCAAAGGGCCGAAAACAAAACCCGTCACCAACAAAAACTCCTCACGGCCAAACCGCAACA
The DNA here is from genome assembly GCA_030686995.1 of Artemisia argyi. Lineage (NCBI taxonomy): Eukaryota > Viridiplantae > Streptophyta > Magnoliopsida > Asterales > Asteraceae > Artemisia > Artemisia argyi. Next base: position 57,504,723 of record CM060685.1, read on the forward strand.
AATTATCCCCAATTCTATATGTAATGGGTGGACAAGTATCAAGTAATTTAGGAATATATACCTGATGTTGTAAAACGAAGTTTAGGAGATGGTTATCATTTGAATGACAAGGGGGAATATCCAACCATTGCGCGAATACACTTTCCCTGAACAGGCTAATTCGATTTTGATTCTTCCCCAACTTACTTTTAATCTTTTCCAGCAACTCTAAATTGGAACGAATCGTTACCTTTGCATGAAAGTATCCGTCAATATTTTCCATTTGCATTGACTGACTAATAATTTGGGGTTCGAAATGAGTATACACCAATTAAGGGTTAGGGTTCTAACGTTTGATTTTGATTTGAATTTTTAGTGGGAGTAGGTGTGGAAAGGAACTTGAGAGTTTCTTGGTATTTGAAAATATACAAAACGGTTCTTGTTGTTGGGGATATAAAAAAAGTCGCTCGGATTTTATAATATCGCTCAGCTATAATAATTAATTTCGCTGGATAATTAGGATTAAAAAATTGTGTTAAAAATACTTTAAAACGAATTATTATTAAAAAAAGTTGTTGAAAATGTACAAAAAGGGTTGATGTGTGATGTACAAAAAAGTGACATTTTGTCAGTCGCTTAAAACTTTTCGCTAGGTCGCTGGGCTTTGGGAAGGTTCAAAATGAATAAAATATTATTTGTGGAAGTTTGACTATTTTGGAGGAAAGTGACAAAATAGAAGGTCGCTCGAACTTTTGATAAGTCGCATGTGATAAGTAGCACAAAAGTATGCCTTACACATTATGATTGGGCACTACTTTTGGGGTGCCACATGTCGAATTTATGTTCAATTCGCTAGTCGCTCGGGCCATTTCAAGAAACCAACCTATTTAGGTATACAAGAGTCCACCACCTTGAGCGACTGGTCCGTTTGTAGAATTGCCCCTATATAGAAAGAGAAAAAACAAAAAACAAAATAGTAAGAAAATGTTAAACATAATGACGTGGAATAAGTTGAAATAAAATAAGTGACATGGAAAAGAAAATTTGACTATCAGCCGGTGACCCAGCTTTGAAGTAACGCGAATGTAGCTTATTCAAAAGTTCAGTAACTCGTTAAATAAACACGCAAACGATGGTAACAAAAATGAACAAAATGAAAGTTGAGTAACTTAGGTGAACTTTTTTACAAAGTTTAGTAACATCTTTGTGTATTAACCCTTTACTTCTCCACCAAAAATTAAAAAAAAAAATTGATATTTTAATGCCATGTCACACTAATGCCGGGTATCGTGAGTTAGTATAAGACTAGTAACGTATATAAACGGTTACGCAAAGTATAGTAACTTAATTGAATAATTTGAAACTTGAGTAACTTAGGCGAATTTTTTTGTAAAGTTTAGTAACTTTTTTGTGTATTAACCCTTTAGTAAAACTGTAGTATACTAGGAGTAAATTCCCTAATTTCAGTGTACGTTGTAATATAGATTAGGATTAGTGTAGCAAGAGGCCATATGGCCGGTTGCCGGTTGGTTCATCGAGAGTCGGTTGGGTGTTTTGTGAACCTACTCAAACATGGTTTTTACCCTTCATCTCTATAAATAGAGGTGAGGGGATGCTATTTTTTTACTCAAATCTTTATTTTTATTTGATATTAATAAACGGGTGTTTGAGACTAATTTATTCGGGTGCATATAATCGTGAACATTGTATTCTAGTTTGTCTTTGTTAAAATTCAAATGGTTCTTTGAAGTTCGTAATGGTGTTTGAGGTCGAAGTCTAGATTCCGCAATCATCTTCAGGTTTGTTGTTGAGAATTTACAACAAGTGGTATTAGAGCCACTGGTGCTGTGGTCTGTGAAGTTGAGTTCTAGTTTGAAGGTCGACGAATGAACCATCGGGGTTCTTGGAGTTCCAAGGTTGACTAGATTGTTGGGACAAAATTTATTAGGTCTTCTTATATTTTAATAATAACAAATAAACCTTCGCAACACATAAAATTATAAACGTTAGCCAAAGTTCTTCCGATCTAATAACTGGGTCTGACGCACCAGCCTTCTGTATGGATCGGGATGAATTTTGAAAGTCGGCTTTCCACTTACCCGGCAAATGTGGATCTCTCAATACAGGTATGAATATATTATGTGTTTCATTGGGAACACTCGAAATGAGTTTTAGAATTAGAGGAATCCAAATTTACAACATTCCTTTTTTTTGCAAAACGTCAACTCAAGTATTTTGATAAACGCCTCTAGCCAAGGCTTTTCTAAACCTATGGGACTCATATATTTCATGTGAAATCAAGTGAAAGTATTCATACGATTATAATCTGTGTTTTCGTCTTCTCTAATCATGTAACGGTTTTACTCTCCTATTGGTCAAACAAAGTCAAAGGCCCCTTTGCGTAAACTCATCCTTTAAAATTGGGTTGGTCTTTTTATGTAGTAATGACACTTTGTAACTTAGTGGAGATAAAAATTACTAAATGATATTATAAAATCTAGGGTGACGGTATCTAAGTTTGTATGTTCAAAATTATATGCTATAAAGAAGAGATCAGCATAGATCATATATTTTTTTTAATATCAAATGTCCATCCTCTATTTATTTTTCATCTAATAACTCCAATTAGTTATGATTTTTACACTCGAGGGACACTTTCGTCGATTATAAAAGCCAACATTCCGCAATCCAATTAATTCTCTACTAACAAAACTAAGGTTTTGAATTTCACACATAAACACACAATGAAGTTAATTATCAAACCGATTTAAAAAACATTCAATAATTTTGATATCATCATAAATCTTTCATCATACATTTTCAAAATTCCGAATCAATTTTGTTTTTTTGTTAGAATTCAGGTTCGAAAATATCAACTAAAAAACATTTGCTTGGATAAAATTTCTTACCTTCTTGCCTACTAATCCACGAGGTTTCAACTAACCGACACACAGACTCAAACTAGATAAAATTTTCCCTTTTTCAGGAGGTCAGCGTAGCCACTTCGAGGTTGTAACAAAAAATTAGTTAGATATGGATGAAAATCTCGTTCTAGAGGACAAAAATTAGGTTATTGATGGTGAAAACATGTCGTTGCTGACAAAAGTCGGGTTATGAATGAGGAAAATTAGGTTATTGTAGAAGCAGATGCAGGTTTCGATCTTGAAGAATATATAATTGTTTTTTAACATAAAATCACATGTGATTCAGTTTGGATGGTAAAATCACATGTATTATATTAAAAGTCGAATGTGATTACATTACAACATGCAATTTGTATTAGAAATCACGTGTGATTGTAACCGATACGGGTGAGCATGAGGGGGGAGGGGGTGAGTGGTGGTTTGGTTTTATGCTAAAACCAAACACCAAACTGTAAATTTCAATTTTTGAAAAGTTCAAACCATTTGGTTTTGGTTTTTAGGTTTCTTACATGGAATCGGTTCGATTTCGGTTTTTTCTTACTTGACAATAGCAAGTTTAAATCTTATAAAAAAGTTTATGATTTCAAGTTTTTTTAGCAAAAATATTTAAACAAATATCAAAGTATCATAATCTCCAATAATTGAGAGCTATGAAACAACCAAACCAGAATCTTAAATATAAAATGCATGTATTTGTGTTATTCGTCTACAAAGACATTCAAAGAGTGCTATTTTTTGAAAATAAAGATATAATATCTATAAATGGATCAAATTTGAGTGCTAGATAATAAACAACACTATTATTTTTTTTAGATAATATTGTATACTCAAATATTTGAAATTAAATATCAAATATCTTATATAGAGAAAATTATATAAAAAAATATATAAAGGTGGAGCGGGTGATTAAACCTAAAACCGCCCCAATATTCGGTTTTTATATAAACCAAAACCACCACCATCGATTTGTTGATTGGGATGGTTTTTTCGGTTTGGTTTTTACGGTTTTTTTGGTGTCGACTTTATCGATTTTTGTGCTCACCCCTAATAACCGATAACATTGCAAATTACTTGAATATACGAAGAGATATTAGGAGGTAGTCAGACAATATTGCGCCTCCAATAATAATTATTCTAATACAAATTTTTTAATTATAACTTTAGTCTACACTTTTTTATTATATATTTCCCCTCCGATAATAACTATGGTTTTTATTTTTTTCATTAACCACACATAATAAATTTACACTATAATTTGATTAATGAGAATGACAAAGAGATTTTTCTTTAATCTTTCCCCAATAACAAACTAGTTCCTTATGTTTCATTTCAGTAAAGACTTAAGTTCATAATACATTTTTGGGTCAATTCATAATCTCTACTTTTAAGTTCCAAGTTTTTGAACTTTTAGTTCACAGATTTTCCTCACTTCATCTTATAAATGATCATTATATTGTATTTCTTTTCCAGGTGCAAACATGCAGCAAGCTGACTTTTGGAATACGGAGAACACTTCTCTTGAATTTAAGGTTTTGTTTAATTATTAGAAGACTTATTTAACATAAAAAAGGTCAATCTAAATTCTATGTAGGTAACCAAAATGAGGTTAATTATTTTAGGTGTTTTAAGGACGTTGACGATAGTATGAAAAGATTTTGAGTTATTTATGTAACCTTAAATTTAGATGTTTTTAGAACGTCGACAATAGTATGAGACGTATTTTGAGTTATTTATGTGACACTGTTATATACGATACACGACCACTATATATCAAGGTGCCACGATGTCAGATCTCTTTGATACACTCACAAGAAGTCTCAATTTCGTATCTCTTTAGGTTTGGATCAAAAATGGTCACGAAAATACTGAAGTTGTGTCTTGTACACAGTCAAAGACTCGTTATACACTTATACTCATGTTATCTAAATAAGGAAAACCTCAGCCATGCATATAGTGTTTATTACAGTTAATAACCACCAAGATAATATGTGAACGTCATACAGTATAAAAGAATTTAAACCTATAAATGTGTGGGAAAAAAAAGGGAATATAGAAGTCTTTTTTATCACCATTGACACCGACATCGACAACATTGTGGGTAACCCATCTTGACTGATAGATTTCTATTGGTGATAGATTTCTATTGGTGATTTAAAGAAAGTTTGAGTTTTGTAAAGGTCAAAGGATTTATTGGCACACAATGAGCCACCGCCAAAGCATGTGCATGAACCAAACTCACTTAATACTTGGCATATCTTAATTTAATTATATCCTGTAAACTGGCTGGCTGCTATGTCAACCTTTCTTGTTTCTTTATTTGCTTTATCAATGGAATAATATGTTATATAAAAGGAAAAGTATGGATGTATGTATGGCATGAGTTATGAGACTCTTACAACTTGACCAATTACTTATTGCTTGTAGGTGGTCCAGTTGGATAACAGGATCGATATGGCTCGATTTGGAAATAATCATTCAAAAATGATCTAATGAAATCAATGAAGACGCAAGTTGGCACATGGACTTAATGAGTGCAAGTACATCGATCTCATGTTAGCCTGCAACCTAATAAACGCTAAAAAAAAAACTGAATAACTACCTTTGTTGGGATTAAAAAATAAAAAATAAAATAAAATAAATAAATAAAATTGAGATTCATAAGTTATTCAGGGTTTATATAGAGCCGGTCCTAAGTATTCTGCTGCCCTAGACGAGCCGGTCGAAAAATGCCCCTTCTAAGACAAACAACACACTATACTTTAGTTTAAAACCTAATTAAGCTAGCGCATCATCATCTCATGCCAAATATTATTTAATTAATACACTGTTACAATAAAATGTTACAAACTATCCTTAGCTTAGATATACTTTTGGTTAAGTTATGTAAAGGAAAGTGAACTTTGATTTTCTTCTCAATTCTAGTTATTCAATATTGGTTTGGTTTTTCAAGATTCATTTGATTTTGAGATATCATTTCATATTATTGTACACAGCTAAAATGTACTAAATATTGTTGTGGTTCGTAGAGGTATTAATGTGGATTCTTGCGTATGCCTGATATGTTCGTCTGTTGAGGATGAGATTAATCATATTCTTTTCCGGTGTGATTTGGCGCAGCAGGTTCTTCGTCGTATTTGTAGGTGGTGGGATTTAGATCCTTCTGATTGGAATACGTTTCTGGAATTGTATGATTGGTTCTCTTCGATCAGATTATCTTCCAAGTCTAAGTCGCTGTTGGAGGGCACTTTCTTTGTAGCGTGGTGGCATATATGGAGGATTAGGAATCACATCATTTTTTAGGGTGTTCTTCCCAGACGTTCCGAGGTCTTTGATGATATTAGTTTTTGTGCTTTTAATTGGTGTAATAATCGTTGTCGTAAAGTTTTCTCATGGGAGGATTGGTTAAAAAATCCCCACCATATTTTTTTGTAATGTTGTTTTCTAGCATCTTGCTAGTTTAATAAAATTTCCGCCGTTCAAAAAAAAATATTTAAAAATGATTATGTAAAACCATTAAAACAAGATTAACTTCTAGTAATTATTAGCATCATTTTACTAATTGCCATATTAATTTACTACTTATATAGTTATAATGCCCGCGCACGCGCGGGTTTTTTAAAATTTTTTGAATCATATATTTTTGTTTATTAAAAAACAAATAATTTAATCTTTGTTTTGTTTGATATATGATGTTTAATTATAGTTTTTTATTATTAAAGATAATTATTTTAAAATTTTAATCCTATTATTAATTGTATCTTATCTATATTTTTTGGATTTATCTTCTATTTGTGTTATAGATAAATATAAAATGTTACCTAATAAGAAAATAATATTTTTTTTAAATACAATTATTACTAAATAAGGTATGAATTAATTTTTTTGAAATGAAAAATTTCCAATATGGGTTTTGTTTTATTATACAAAAGATTTATACAGCAACGATTAACATAGTTAAGTGTCTAACTATAGCACATTAGAAATAATAGAGGTATATGTACATATTAATTTAAATAGATGTTTACATATAACTATAAATATTTAGTTATTAGTTCGAAATCAAATTATGGACTAGTAAGTTTGAGGTTAATGCAAAGTTGCAAACTGAAAATTGGAAAGTTATGAAATGGGGGTGATACTCACACCACATCTTTTGATGCATGCATTACAATTTGTGCATTGCGGTATTGTATGGTACAAAATATAATGCACAAATTGTGATGTATGCATTAAAAGATATGGTGTGAGTATCAATTATCTTATGAAATAAAGTATAGAAAATATAAAAATAAATTAAATTTGCTTAAAGCAACAAAATATGTTTTACCATTTGACATAGTAAAATACTCCGTACTAGTATTGGTAAAACAACTCACTCCCATTACTTTTTGTACTTTTTGTTTCTCTCTCTCCCCACTTTCTTCCTCTCCCTCCTGTTTCATGAAACTGTATATTTCTCCGGTATTTTTTTTATCTTTTTTTTTGTTTTTCTTCAAAACATTACTTTTATGTTCATTTATTTCTTTTATATTTTACCAGATAACGATTAATCATTACAACACAAGCTTCACCATATAAAATCAATTCACAACATCAAAATTTTGGTGTCCCCTATTTATATGTTGCCCTAGCGGTCGCCCATACCGCCCATATCCAGGGCCGTCCATGGGTTTAGAAAACACTTTCAGATGTTAAAAAAAAAAAAAAAAAAAAAAAAAAAAAAGTGTTGAATGTGATTTGGGCCTAATCAATACCCTATTTTTTTTAAGAAGATCCAAAAATCTTTGTGAGAATGATTAGGGATAACAAGACGCATTAAAATGTTCACTCTCCCAATTATTGACTTTTTAGGGAAGGATAATCAGTTTAGGAAAGGAGAATTTGTTTATAATCTCATGGAAATCCTTTTGATTTAGTGATATTTATATTGTATATCATTCTAGAAGTTGTGGGTTCAAACTTAGCTTGTAATCTAACTATTTTATAATGGAGGATGGCCTACTATTAATAGAAATACTTAAAATTAAGCAATACAATTTCTAAAACTATAATTACAACAACTAATGTTACTTATAGAAATTTCCCTCATATTTAATTCTAACATAAAATTAATACTAACATTAAATAAAATAAATAAATCATTATTTAAATTAAATACAATTAATTAACTTATCAATAAATATAATTAATGCACTTATTAAAACACCACTTACATAAGAAATACAAATTATTAAGCATATTGTACAACCAACTTAAACATAATTCCTGCATTAAATATCACTAATAAAAATAATAAAGCATATTATACAAATATTCAAGCCCGAACGGGCAATGGGCCAAGTAGGCTCGAGCCCGAACGGGCACGGGTCAAACGGGCTCGAGCCCGAACGGACACGAGCTAAACGAAATTTTTGATATCCGTAAATTTATTGTCAAAAGGAACATAATAAACTAAAATATGTCCACATATTGTAAAACCAAGCAAACTACTAAACAAAAAAAAAATTATAATAAATAATAAATAAAATAATACAAACTGAGCAAAATTTCATCAAACTTTTGCTATAAAAGACTAATCAGTAAAACTATTGCCAAAAAACGTACAAATAAAATATATTATTAGCCGTAAAAATTAAATTACAAGGTGCCCGCAGCTTTATCGCGCGGAGACCCTACTAGTGTAAAATAGATGATACAGGGTGTGAAAAAATTATCTTAAAGAAAAAGAAAAAAAATTATAATCTCATGTTTCCATTCTTTTGTCCAACAAATATGAGATATTATTCTCCTCTGCTTTCTCATTTCTCAATTCCACCATACTAAACATTTCCTTACGTTTATTATTTTTATTAATTATGTAAATAAGTACATGTTTAAAAGATGGGGCAATTCCATATTTACCCAACTTAAACATGATAATGACATATTTACCCAAAACATGCTTTAAGTGCATTGTACATAATGCTTTCAAAAATTGTATTTTGGGTATATATGACATTTTCAAGTTTAGATTGAGTAAATATGAAATTATCCCTTAAAGGGTGCCCATCAGCACTTTATAAATGTTAAAAATTGCGTTTAACGTGTTGATACAATCAAACTTTTTGTTTTTATTAAAAAAATGCCTTTAATAAGCATTAATTAAAATTTAAATAATTTTTCACTTAATGTATTCAAACTTTCTATTCATTTATAATCTTTTTATAAAAAAATTTTAAAATATTTTAATTCATTTAATAGAGGAAATAAGGCTACTCACAGTGGCAACCCATATTGCATCATCTTTCGGCTGCCACATCAGCTTTCTCTCTCTTCAACCCATATTCATCTCTCTCATCACAGTGGCAACCCATATTGCATCATCATCATTTTTTATTTATTTATTTTTTTTAAAACATTTTTAAACATGCATGCATGTAAATGTAATTTGTTTGCTCTATACGTGTAACATGCTCTATACATGTATCAAATGCATGTAAATGTAATTTGTTATTATATTTACTTGTCTACGCATAATGCATTTAACATATAAGTTTCCTACCTTCTAGTCTTTCTTCTCAAAAAGATCAACCAAACATGAAAGTTTGTTTTCTGCTACTGTTTCTGGGATTCATGATTTCTACAATTTCATCAAGTAAGCTAGCTAACTTCCTCACCTTAATTCATTTGTTTATCTAGAGATCTAAATAGCTAGATACGGGTGGGTTACTTCACTACCCAAAATATACACAAGCTCAAAAAGAAAGATGTGTTTGTGAAATATCGGTTGACAAACCGATCGATTTTCCATATCAATCGCCGGCGACCGATGTTCCACATTGGTGATGATCGATATTGACATCGATCGACCGATGTTGATGACCGATTTTTTCCGACCCACTACCACCAGCCTAAAGGAAATAATCTTCTTCTTTTATGTGGAATCTTTTATGGAATCTTTACTTTTTGTGGAATCTTCTTCTATTATACGTGGTTTAGATTAATGTTTGACTTGTCCACTAATTAAAATTAAGATTTACATACGTGGATGATAATGTTTGAGTTTGTTTGTCCACTAAAAGAATGGAAACAAAAAGGGTTCTCTTCGCATAATCAATCTAGGTACAAAATAGAAACTAACGCACGTTAAGGAATCCCATAACTTCATTTCTGAAAAAGACAAGCTAAAACCACTAAGGTCAAAAGTGCACATTTTATTTTTTAATTAAGAAAGAAATTGTTTTTCTTTTTCTTGTATTGTAGTACTTGCCCACTCAATCGATACAATTTGCACACACACTTGGATTATCCAGCATGCATATATGACCAAATGGAAATTGTCTTACCCTTTGAAAAGTCAAACTTTTCACGTGTTTTGACATTATCCTTTTCAATATGAATTTCATTGACAACTCATATATATAAGACCAAAATCTTATACTCATAACTCAATCATTCATTAAGAATTCTCACCAGCAAAAAGCTCTCAACTTAGCAATCTTTTGTCTAAATTGTTGATAAAAATGGCTGATCTTCCAAATGAAGTCGAAGTTCCTAGATTTTTCTTATGCCCAATTTCTCTAGAGATCATGAAAGATCCTGTAACACTCTCCACCGGGATCACATATGATCGCGATAGCATAGAGAGATGGTTGTTTACTCAAAAGAATGAAGTTTGTCCCATGACGAAACAAGTTGTTACTGATATCGAGCTCACGCCAAACCATACTCTTCGCCGATTAATCCAATCTTGGTGCACAATTAACGCCTCATCTGGAGTCGAAAGATTTCCAACGCCACGACCTCCAATCTCCAAAACCGAAATTTCCAAACTTCTCATAGATTCAAAGTCTCCTCAACTTCAAATAAAAAGTTTACAAAGATTGAAAACAATCGTTATGGAGAACGAAAAGAACAAGCGGTTGATGGAATCAGTTGGAGCAGCTAATTACTTAACATCCATCATAACTAATATGAAATCTTCATCACATGCCGGTGAAGTCAATGAAGCCGACGAAGCGTTGACCATTCTATACCATCTCAAGCTTTCACAAACGGGTCTTAAATCTTTATTCGGAAAGTCGACAGATTTTGTGGAAACATTGGCGCATGTGATGCAATGTACTGCGAGTTATGAGTCACGTACGTACGCAGTCATGTTGCTAAAATCAATGTTTGAAGTAGCTGAGCCTATGCAAGTGACCTCACTAAACCCTAATTTCTTCAAGCAACTCACGCAAATCTTGAAGGATCAAATTTCCCTAAAAGCCACAAAAGCAACACTTAAGCTACTCATAAGTGTGTGTCCATGGGGCCGAAACCGGATGAAAGCGGCTGAGGCAGGGGTGGTTCCGGTTTTAGTTGACACACTTTTGGACACAACTGAAAAAAGGGTATCGGAAATGATCATGATTGTTTTGGACCAACTTTGTCAATCAGCAGATGGGCGATACGAACTATTGAAACATAGCGGTAGTTTGGCCGTGGTTTCTAAGAAGATCTTTCGTGTGTCAACGATCACAAGTGAAAGGGCGGTTAAGATATTGTATTCGGTCGCAGTGTTTTCAGGTAACACGAAGGTTGTGCAAGAAATGTTGGAGTTAAGAGTGGTTGAAAAACTGGTGTTGGTGTTACAAGTTGATTGTGGCATTAAAATGAAGGAAAAAGCAAGGGAGATATTGAAGATACATTCTAGGGTTTGGAAGAAGTCACCTTGTATAAATTATAAACTATGATTTAGAAAAGGATATTTGATGAATTTAAACCCTAAAATTAAATGAAACTTAGATCGACTTTAAGTTTTGTCGATCTTGCTGATTTCGTTTTAGGATTTTATAGATATTATGTTTAGGTTATACGGAGCAAAAATTAGGTCCCAATTAGGTTATAGCTTTTCAATTAGGTTGTATAGTATATGTACATAATGAACATTACATAAGAAAATTTATGTAGAAATTTATCAGTTATTATTGGTGTGTTTTACTGGTACATGAATATCTTAAGCTTACAAAATCTATAATTCTTTATTTGGATTTCAAGTAGATGTATATAAAGTAGTACAATCGATCAATTTTCCTGACAAGAGTTGCAAATGCCTGTTGAATTGAATGCCAACCCACTAATTACTTGGTACAACATTCGTCTCAAGATTATTGATACAACATTCGTCTTAAAATTATTGTCAGCAGACAAAAATTATTATCCTCAAACAAAAATTACACAGTTTAACAAAAATGCATTTACTACAACGTTGGTTTTATAAAAGTAACCAATAGACAGTTTTACCCTTTAATAATTATTTAATGTTTTTGTATAGTTTTGTAATAACAATTTTGATAATGTGTAATAGAATAAATTAAAATCAAGCGATTCCAACTACTATATATAGTTGTGGGCAGTTAATTTGGGATGAATCGAAAAATAAAATTGAAACAAATGGAGTATTATACTATAACAATAATATACAATCTTGTCGGAATTTCCAAAAAGGGCATGTGGTATGTAGAGTGTAGAACACAATCATACTTTAATCCGAAGCTAGGTAGGAAAACTGATTTGTAGAAAATTTTCAACAAGTGTATGGATCAGTCTAATTAATTACTAGTATGCTAGTAACTTCAAATAAAACATGTAATATGGTTTTCAGAAAAAATGCAAGATTAATACCCAAAACATTTTTATTAAACCAAAAATGATCTAAATCAGAACTGAGTAAATCAACCAAACGATCCACCATAGCTAAACTGATATGGATCTATTATCTAAATGATAATAGTTATATTACAAGAACAATAACAAACAGAACAACAATATCAAGACGATCCGGAAACTTAGGGTTTGCAAGTTTTGTGAGAAAGAGAATGGAATATGTGAAAGTATGAGAAAGATTTTGAAAGCAGGAATTATGAGAGAATGAGCCAAAAACTTGGCTTGTGTACTTCTGAATCAACACTTTGACATATTGCAATCTTGAGTACCTGGATATTTGCAAATAACCCTTTTCGTGTTTTCTTATTATTTTCCTTACCACAAGTCTTCCTACTTTTGTTCATAAACAACAAGGACTACAACACAGAATAATGTAGCAACATTAGTCCTTAAGGTTACAGCCAGAAATCCGATTAAGTCCCTTTTTTAACATTCCCCTTCATCTGATTTCTAGTATATGTCAAATAAGCAAAGCTTATTGGCTAAAGTTTTATGCTGCAATGTGTCCAACCCCTTTGTAAGCATGTCTGCGATTTGATTTGCAGAATCCACTTTCACAGTTTTAACAACACAATTTAAAATCTTTTCCTAACAAAATGCAAATCAATTTCAAGATGCTTTGTTCTTTCATGAAAAACTGTGTTGGTTGTAATCTTAATTTCAGAATTACTATCACAATAAAGTGAAACTGATAAAATATTTTCAGATTTTAAATCGATCAAGGTTTTTAAAAATCCAAATAACTTCACCGGTAACTGAAGCAAGAGCTTTGTCCTCTGTTTTAGTTGAGGACTTAGGTGCTGTTTTTTTATTAAGAAACTCTGAGTCTGAATCTGATTTGCACATCTAAATTTGAATCTGAGCCGTAAATGTCTGAATCTGAATGAAATAATATTATTTTTTTTTTGTAAAAAAATATCTGAATGATATAAATATGATACAATATATTATTACGACACATAAACATTAAAAGATATTAAGAGGCAACAAGACATCACCTACACATCTTGTTGGTTAAGAGGTTTGAGCCTCTAACTGCCTCTGAAGGATAAGAAAAAAAACAAATGCACTTAATGACCCAAATGTCTGACCACGTCGAAACGAGTCAGATTAAGAGACTGTTAAGAGACACTTTTTAAAAAACAAACACCACCTTAGAGAGAGTATTTATTTTTCTTGCTTTTCCAAGAAACTAAAGATTTATTTAAGAAAATGCAATAACCAGTAAAAGATCTTGTAAAACCCTAAAATCTCGAACACTTAACTTACGTATAAATTTAAAATTTATAAATAACGATACAAATAATTATACGCGAATATAATTTAAACAAGTAACCATAAATCCATAAAACTTTAACGAAACATCATGTTGGAAATCTTTGAATATTTTTGAACTCCAAAATAATTTCGTGACATAAATAAAATACGAGGACAACTAATTACACTTCATGGACATTGTTTGGGCCGTTTCCTTTTGTTACGCTACTAAAACCCACTTTAGCTCAACCCATAACCCACGAAACTTGAGCCCATGACCTCCTAGGCCTAGCCCATTTCGAAATTACCACAAGAATAAGAAGGGAGGACCGGTGTTTGTTTTGTTCTTCACCTAATGTACGCTCCAAAAAAAAAACGCCACACAAAAAAAAAACCCTAGGACACCAAAGTAGCGGCTTCCTTATTCCTCCTCTACACCGAACCTGAAATCATCCATAACCATTCATGCTTAGCTCGTTTGAATCAAGAAGAAGGAGAAAATCCAGGAGTTTTGGTAATTAAGAAGGAGTACAAGTCGTTTGGTGGTGAATTCATCCATACCGAGCCCTAGTTTTGATCCTATTCAATTTTTATTCCAAGTCGACAATAAGGTTTTGATTTCCATCTTTGTTTTCTGTTTTCATTCGACATAACTTCAGTAATAAACAAGATATAATCATGCTAAGAACCCTAGACAATCATTATGGGTCGATTAGGGTTAAAGGATTAGGGTTTTGTTGTGATTTTGTGTGAGTTGTTGCTGACAGAAAATTTGTGTCAGATTGAAGTGGGTATATCTTGATGATACCAACGTGTTTTTAAGTGAATTTTGAGTCTAAACATAAGTACTACTTGTCTACTTTCTGGAAATATAAGTTTCATGGTGATTGGAAGTCGGGAGGTAAGCTTTTTAAATTTTATGAGATCATGTGTCAAACCTGAGTTTTGGAAACGTAAAATCAGTTGGGGTAGGGGATTTTTAACCTTCAAACGATAAAGAGTTATGGGCTCTCCTTCTACAGGAGTGATATTTGGTATATATGTGACCTTCTGGAATTTTTGTAGATTTTTCTAAAGTGTTTAAATGAGTAAACCAAGAGCCAACTTTCGGGGTTTTTCTGCAGTTCATTTTCTGGGTAGGTCTGGGCAAACGATTTTCTTTGGGTATTTATACTTAGAAATAAATTCTGGGAAAATTCGTGTGTGTTCTAATTACATTAAAGTACATGTGTGAATTTTGGTGAATTTTTATTTTGAGTTCTGGTGTGGTTTAAAAATTCGGAAAGTGGTGACCTGTTTATGAATAAAAGCTGGAAATACAACTAAAAGACTAATTAAGGTTATAACTTGGTCGTGGAAGGTGAAATTGATCATAAGCTATGATTTTCCAATTAATTTAACGTTAAGGAAGGCTTTGAACATAATGAAACTTAAAGGGGTAATGTGTGAAATAAGTAAACTCGTACTTAAGCCCTAAAAACTTGAGAGACTTATTTAAAATGGAAAGTTACAAAAACTGGAAAGCCGGCTAAGATGAGAAATCTGAATTGAATAAGTTATTAATAATAAGCCGATCATTAATTCGTGTAGATTCGCTGAAGAAGGAGTTTATTCCGATCCTTATGTTTCTAGTGTGTGTTTCCCTGGCGGTTTAAGGTACAGATATTCTGCTCTTCTTGTAAGGAGCCTTCGTTTCTTTTGATTTCTGATTTTGACTTGTTTAGGATTTCCCAAGCCATTGCTATGTCCCCTTGTGCTGTGAACCTTGCTTTTGTTTCCGTATATTGTAAACCTTTGATAAGATTCCCTTGACTTGAACCTTTACTTGAAACCTTGTCTCGAACCCTGTTACGTTTCCTTAATACTTGACATGACCTGCGCATAACCCGGTAACCTGAATATTTAGGACCCTGAAAATACTTAAAGGTGCATAGGATTTTAAAACCTTTTCATATATAACTTTTGAACTTTTTCTTAAGAGACTTTTATTATGAAACTGTTCTAACGATCATTTTATTAAAACCATGTAAAAAGGGTTTCTTATAATAAACCATTATGAACCTTCCAGTATTTGATCTTTTTGATGTGGACCTCCTGATAATGAACCCCGGCATTTATCTCCTGTCTTGAACCCTGATATGATAACTGATACATGATACCCGAGACTTGATACTTGACCTTGACCCACAGTTTGAGACTACGAGCCATCCACTAGGCATGAGGGTTTCATGTCCATGTCTGTGATGCACCACCGGCATGACTAGTGTGTAGCCCTAGTGATTTGGTTACACCGTCCCCGACCTGATTTGATTTGTTATGTAGAGAAGACCCTGTGGCCTGCGGGGGCGCATGGATGCATCCTAGACCTGTCCTGATTTATTATATTTCCTGTTATATCCTGGTGACTGACGAGTGTGTGCGATACATGTCTTTCACAACCCTGGGAGCTCATGACTCCAACCCTGGAGGTATCCCCTCAACCCTGTACCTGGTATGCTGAGGTCACCCCTCCATACACCCTGATATATGTGATTTGATTTGATATGTTTGGGCTCGTAGAGGATTTCTGTTCTCCTGAAACCTTGTGACCTTATGACCTGATACTTGACTTGATATTTGACCTGACTTGATTTGACTTAGGATTGTGGTGGGTTCTGGTTTCATTTACGTTTACCTTTGTAACCACTCTTAACCCTTGGTATGTATGTGTAACTCTTTTATATTCATTCCTGACTCTTGTTATACCTGGTATTATTCTTTTACTTTACTGTTCCGTTACCACTGCTTTGTTTCCATTATATCTGTTCACTGAGCTCTCGTAGCTCAGCCGCATTTCCTTTTCCTGCGGCAGGTTTTAGTAGGAAGCTGGGTTATGGGAAGAGAGTGTGTCTGGACTTAGAAGACTATGCTTTAATAGTTACGCTGGACTAGAGATGATTAGAAGAAGTTTCACTCTATGAGACTTAGTATTTATTTTGTAACCTTGTAGTTTCAGATTTTCATTTGTAAACCCTGAATTTCTTTTGTATTTATGAATCACATGCTTGTGTTTGTTCTGATATGTCACTGTAATGTAATACTTCTACCCTTATCGGGTTGGGGTGTTACAGATCTTATGGGGATAATACATTTTCCCTAATCAGCATCGGAATAAGCTCTTAAAGACACACCTGAGCTTTTGAAAATATGAAGACCCATACCTAGAGACCTTTTAAAATATCTCAATATCTTAAAAGCAATTTTGAGATGAGACTAAAGGAGAATGCATAAATTGTTTTTGAACATAAGAATGCATAAATTGACTTAAGCAATAAAAAACATAGAAAATTTTAGGTCTAGTGTTTGTCAAATAAATTAGTTTACCCATAAGCTTTTGGTAAGTTTACCCATAAATTGAATTAGTTGTTTCCAAACCTTTAAAGTTGGGTCTTTTCATGTTTATTTTAATCTTATAACCGAGTCCTAAAATCCTGTCTTAATTAAGCCAATTGGCTTGGTCTCAATCGGACCCATTCTCAACGCCGATCTAGAGCCACTAATCAGTGACCGACAACCAAGAAAGTGAGTTTAAGATAGACCATCTATAAACATTTGAAATTAAATTATTATATAATTACGTAATACTAGTAGACATGAAAAGTTGACCCATTTGTCTAAAAAGGTATCACGTCTTAGAAAATGTCATAATCCGTTAACAATAGGGTGTTATTGAATGTATTTTGATACTTCTACTATTAGTATCTGATATATTTTATTGCCAAGTTTAGTTATAGTATTTACAAATTATCGTCACTGGAGCATTAGTCTAATTGGTAGAGTTCTCGTGCTTGACTCAATAGACTTGGGTTCGAGTCTCATCTTTGGTACAGTGACGAAGCTAGGATATTATTTTCGGGTGTGCCGAAAAAAGATACACATTAATAAGTGTAAAGTATGAAAGGCTAAAAAAAATTGAAATCCGTAAAATTTACGTTGGATCTTATTCACGGATAATTGTTAACCCAACCGATAAACCATACATAAAAAAAATATGCCATTGTGCGCGAAAGAGAGCTGAATACATAATTTTTGATCATATATTCGAGAGTTAATTACATAAATCGTCCTTGTGGTTTGCTGATTTTTACGGATCTTGTCCTTGTGCTTTTTTTTAAGCGGGTTTGGTCCCTGTGGTTTTTTATTTTTACGTATCCTGTCTAAATTTTGACCCAACTCCTAACGATCGTTAAAAAGGACCTAACTTGTAACGTGAGGGCTAACCTTGTAATTTGGGTTTTCCTTTTCAAAATACAAACCACAAGGACGATTCATGTAATTTACTCTTAAAAAAAAAATTAAAAAAAAAAAAAAAAAACTTATTTTAATTTTGTAATACGAAATTTTTTAAATTTAAATAAAAAAAATTAATTTTATTAAAAAAATATAATTTTAATTTAAAAAAAATTATAAAAAACTTTTTTAGTTTTATTATAGGAATTTTTTAAAATTTTAATAAAACAAGGTAAAATTAAAACGTATAAAAACTAACATACTATTAAAAAATTTTAAAATAGTAAAATTTTCATTTTTTAATAAAATTAAAAATGTACAAAATGGTTTAGTACATAAGCCCAAATTTAATTTTATTTTTTTTTATTAAATTTTTTTATAATAATAAACTTTTAAAAATTTCCTCTAATAAAACTTAAAAAAAATATATAATTTTTTTAAATTAAAATTATATTTTTTTAATAAAATTAATTTTTTTATTTAAATTTAAAAAAAAATCGTACAATAAAATTAATATAAGTTTTTATTTTTTATTTTTTTTAGTAAATTACATGAATCGTCCTTGTGGTTTGTATTTTGAGACAGAAAACCCAAATTACAAGGTTAGCCCTCACGTTACAAGTTAGGTCCTTTTTAACGATCGTTAGGAGTTGGGTCAAAATTTGGATAGGATCCGTAAAAATCTAAAACCACAGCGACCAAACCCGCTTAAAAAAAGCACAGGGACAAAATCCGTAAAAATCAGCAAACCACAAGGACTATTTATGTAATTAACTCTATATTCGAAGTATCAGTAAAGAAATTCTATTAAGCCATGTATAAGAGACATCTTAGAGTCTAATAAATTCAAGAGAAACAATAAGGTGGGCCAAGTTCATATAAATATAATCAAATTTACTATTGTGAAGTAAAATACTAGCAGAAGTATATATTTTGCAAAATGTTAGGGTGGGCCTTGGCCAACCCAACCGCTAATGTGGCTCCGTCACTGCTTTTGTATTAGCCTCAGGTAGGTACTCGTCTCCGCAAAACCTATAGGCACATTGGAGAGACTTTGTGGAATAAGAGATCGGGGGTCGAGTCTCGGCTCGTCTCACTCCAGGTGGTGCTCTTCTGGCCAGAAGAGTTGCCGGAACTATT
This sequence comes from Artemisia argyi, assembly GCA_030686995.1. Taxonomy (NCBI): domain Eukaryota; kingdom Viridiplantae; phylum Streptophyta; class Magnoliopsida; order Asterales; family Asteraceae; genus Artemisia; species Artemisia argyi. The sequence continues at coordinate 57,523,979 of CM060685.1, forward strand.
TTTTAAGATGTGAACAATGGCTGGTGCCAAAATGCACCCGGGATCAAGGTCGGAATCAGGGTGTTCCCGCCAATATACACCTTTTATGGAATAGTATTACAAATTATCAAAAACTATATACAGGAGATGGTAACTATAACCTATGACTAAATATTCAGGTGAAGGATGATATGATCTCTTTACAAACACATCAAAAGCTAAAAGTACATCTTTAGAAATAAAATAGAAGCAAAGCAAATCTAATTTAGACACGAGTGATAAAATTTGTAAATATGATGTAAGACTTTTGGTGTAGTGATAATTTAGTGCCGTCTCTAGTTTGTGGATGTCTTGTGCAAAATTTAATTTAATTACGAAATGATGTCTAATAACATAAGTTTTTCCAAAATGTGAAGAACGGTTGGATTACCCTGGTCCCATGCATCCTAAGGATGCCAACCGGACCTAATAACATAAGTTAAATAATGTTTTAAGGAGATATAATAAGAAATAATCATTATAAAACCACTCTCGCTAGCATTTTCCGATACAACATCTTAAATCAAATATTTGTAGTCATTTTTTAGACTGGATATATATACATATTAGTATAAAATTTGAGGCTCTAATTATTTGTAGGTCTTTTGCGACTGCACACCTCGCACTCTCTTGAATACGATTATAAGTGATATGTAAGTATGCCTACAACTTAAAAGATTGTAGGTTCAAGTTTTGTTGAATAGATAAGTGAGAAAGGTGTGATATAAGGATTCTTAAAAAGTTAGACATCTTAAATTTTTTTCAGAAAAAACGTGTTACGAGAAGCAGCATGCGAAGACAGGTTGATATAAGGATCAAAAAATTGACATTTTAATTTTTTTCAAAAAATGTGTTATGATAAGTAGCATGCGAAGTCAACATGAGCACATATATTGACATATTGTTGATACTTTATAAGTGTATCTATCGTATCTAATCATCTTTATAAGTGCTAGCACAAGCATTTTGATTTTTGAAGATCAGCATATTTTTATCACAAATATGTTTAATTTTGTTCCCACTTGATTGCCATTTAACCACTCATATTGTTTTACTTTTGATTACATAACCTAACAATTAATAAATCAAATAATTTAATATCAATGAAAATGCCAATTCTTAATCAAAATTATAAATAAATAACAACTATATTCAAATTCAAGTTTATCTAGTGGGTGATGCAATTTTGCATACGTGACGGTGCACGTACCCGACATGGATTGTATTATACTATTATGTAAAGTTGCTCCAAGACGGCATCATTTTCATTAGCAAATGCAGTCACACGTAACAGCTTATATGAATATATGAAATCCACAAACAGTGTGAATCCGCAGGAACACTCTCGTCCATGGTGTTTTTGGCACAAGCCATTGTTTACCTTAAAGCGCAGGGAGCAATAACGCCCCAACGCAAAAACGTCCTACATGGCATGATTTTAACGCCGTTGTTGGGCGTTTCCCATTCCCATGGCTGCGTTATAAGAGGCGTTACAACGTACGTTGGTATACCAACGTACGTTACAACGTGGAAGAGGACAAAGTAGTATTTACAAAACACACCTTCCGGTTTCGCTGCAACGACAAGAAGCCGATTTAAATATGTGTTTGTGTATCTTTTGGTGTGTGTTTTTCTTTAATGTGTGTACAGGTTTGTATATGGTGGGGAAGATGATAATACTTTTGCAGTTTAGTCCCTGTGGTTTAACAGTTTAGTCCATGTGGGTTTTTTTTATTTTTTATTTTTTTTAATTAAAAGTAAATAACATTTTGAGTTTTTGTAATTTTTTATTTTCTAACGATTTTTATTTCGTATTGTAATGTTTAATTTTATTAATGAAGTATTAGATTGTTTAAAGAATGAAATTGTTGAGGGTAGAATTTGTAAATTGTAATTAAAAAAAAATGTGGGTCCCAAAATGTTGTATTATTTGGAGTTATGATTACCTGGTGTTTTTTGGTATTATGTTATTTGGTGTTGAAATAACATGACGCTGAGGTGGCGGGGTTTTTAGTGTTAACTCAAGTTATCACTCCCTATGCTCTTACTTGGAATTGCTATGGCAACTCTGATTTGTTTTGTTTTCTCTTTTGTTTTGTATTTGGATTGTATTTGTAGTGTATTGCTTTGAGCATGAGAATTGTCCATGGTCATTTGCCTTTAGCCTTAGCTTGACTAGTTAAGGATGTGTTCTAATAGTTGTAATTTAGCTTTGTGCTTTGTTTGTTTCTTGCCTTTTGGCATCTTTTCTTAATAAAATTTTTCCTTTAAGGAAAAAAAAAATTCAACCCTTTTATAATATACTCGTAATTCATTTCACAAGTAAATAGTGATAGGTGATTCTTTGAATTGTATAATTGAAACAAAATAATATAGCAATACATTAAATAAGCTAAGTCAAGCCCATTTCATCAAAATTTCGTTAATTACACTTATGAATTTTCAAGCAAATGATAAATTCAAAGAAGGTTTTCTATATTTTCCTTCTTATCAAAAAATTGTATCAAAATAAGAATATTCAGATCGGGCGTAATGAATCTTGGACTTCATGTCCAAGATCGAGATCATAACATTCCCCCAATCTAATATTCTTATTTTTGAGGTTTCAAACATCTAAAATATGATCAGCTATTCTTTCTAAGATGGATATGAAGCAATCAAATTATAAGGTATACAAGAACTATTCTTCCAAACCCTAGAATGAATCTTCAATATCTCCATTGCTTTTTCCTTCATTTTGATACCACATTCAACTTGTAACACCAAACAAAGCTTTCCAACCACCCCTAACTCCAACATCTCTTGCAAAATACTCCGGTTACCAGAATACCTCGTGACGTTATACAATATCCTCACGGCCTTTTCACTTGCCACGGACGACACACGAAATATCTTCTTGGAAACTACGGCTAAACCACCACGATGTTTCAATATCTCCCCTCGTCCTTCCGCGCATTGACTAAGTTGGTCTAAAACTGCAATAACCATTTCGGATACCCTTTTTCCTTTTGCATCCAAAAGGGTATCAATCAATACCGAAACTACTCCTGCCTCGGCTGCTTTTATCCTATTTCGACCCCAAGGACACACACTTATGAGTAGCTTAAGTGTTGCTTTTGTGGCTTTTAGGGAAATTTGATCCTTCAAGATTTGTGTGAGTTGCTTGAAGAAATTAGGGTTTAGGGAAGTCACTTGCATGGGCTCAGCCACTTCAAACATTGATTTTAGTAACATGACTGCATAAGTACCTGACTCGTAACTGGCGGCGCGTTGCGTCACGCAGGTCAATGCTTCCACGAAATCTGTTGACTTTCCAAATATAGATTTAAGGCCCGTTTGTGAAAGCTTGAGATGATAAAGAATGGTCAACGCTTCATCGGCTACGTTGACTTCACCCACAGTTGTTATAATGGATGTTAAGTAATCAGCTGCTCCAACTGATTCCATCAATCGTTTGTTCGTTTCATTCTCCATAACGATTGTTTTCAATCTTTGTAAACTTTTCATTTGAAGTTGAGGAGACTTTGTATCTTTGAGAAGTTTCATTATCTCGGGTTTGGAGATAGGGATTCGTGGTGTTGGTGGCCTTTCGACGTTAGATGAGGCGTTGATTGTGCACCAAGATTGGATTAATCGACGAAGAGTATGGTTTGGCGTGAGCTCGATATCAGTAACAACTTGTTTGGTCATGGGACAAACTTCATTCTTTTGAATAAACAACCATCTCTCTATGCTATCTCGATCATATGTGATCCCCGTGGAGAGCGTTACAGGATCTTTCATGATCTCTAGTGAAATCGGGCACACGAAAAAGGAAGGGACTTCGACGTCTGTATCAAGATTGCTCATTTTTGAACGAAGATGTGAGAAATGCTACTTCAGAAAATATTTAGAAATGAATGAAGGATTGTCAACTCATGTGAAAGTATATACATGGAGCTTTTTGGTGAATATTGGTTACGAATTTAATGATGTCAAAGGGTAGAGAGGACTTGGTTTTATACGTTTAAAAGGAACACGTAATATGTTTGACTTTGCATAGATCTAAGCTTAAAGAGTGGCAAAAGTGTGTTATTTATGTGTGAAACGATAACCTTCTTATTTTATATTAAAATGTGTTAATTTTGGCCCTTGAGCTTCTATCATTTGTCTAATAATGACCTAGCTTTTAAGATTTCTCAAAATAATTAAGTCCAAGTTTATTTGTTGGTTAAAAACAAGATCATTTTATAGGTGGCTAAATGTGCTCGATCTACATTGCCATATATATATCTGATAGACCTTTTATTTTATACTTCGTAGTATTTAGGGTGTGCATCTGTTGGCGTATATGGCCGAACGACCCGCGCCAAACAGATCACTAGATACGAACAAACCTGACCGGTCCGTTTTTGACCGACGGTAACTCTCGGACCAAAAGTCAAACATGATATATAAGTTAATTGACAGTCGCTCAGAAGCAAGCAGGCAAGAATGAGCAGAAACCATAAAGGAAAAAGCTACAAACGATGCTCAGAGGTACCATCACCCCACTTGGCGGTATCCGATGAGGACAAAAACACCTCTCCTATATAAGGAAGACAAATCTTCACTCTAGGGTAACTAATTTTTCACACACACTTACTTTCACCTATATTTATCTCCGTATCGTATACTCATTTTCACGCAGGAGTTTGGTCCTTGGATAAAACCCGGGGGGAGACTAACGCGTGTTTCATTCTTACAGGAATCCGAAAGACCTAAAGATAATCCGAAGGACCCAAGAACCGTCCGGAGGACCCACTTTGCTTGTTAGGAGTAAGGCGCAAGATTTTACCTCAACATCATCCTATATACTTCGCCTAGTTACAATACTTTGTCTCTAATTGTAATTCCAAAGCTAGTCCATGTTAAAGCACGAAGCAAAGTTATGTTAAGCGGGTTAATTTACGGCTTAGTCTTTTAATCAATTAGTATCTAAGCTTTGAAAAACTTGCAGTACTTATATTCAAACACGTATTTATTTGTATGCAAGTCTTTCATGTATCTCTTGGTATAGATCTTTTATGTCCTTTCAATTTATATGTTATTCAATTTACTTCTTCAATAGTTAGAGTACAAAGATGCAGACTACTGAAAGTTTGATGGCGAATGGTAGGCAATAGTAAGATTGTTGACATGAATGATGTGGTACAGGCTGGTTTTGATCATAATATGAAACTCAGTGAAATGGTGAATGGTAGGGAATGGAGATGGCCTGTTGTTTGGAGAGAGAAGTATCCTGTGTTGCAAACAATACCAATACCCAATCTTCATGAAAATCTTAGTGACTATTATTTGTGGTGTTCCGCTAATGGAAGGAAGTTTAAGTACTCTACTAACAGAACTTGGAAAGATTGGAGACCTAATGGTAATAAAGTTGATTGGAGTAATGTGATATGGTTCTCAAACTGTACACCCAAACACTCATTCATTATGTGGATTGCTATAAATGGAAGACTAAGTATTCAAGATAGATTGCTTAAGTGGTATCCTGGAAGGAATATGAAATGCTTTCTCTGTGAAGATTGTCCTGATTCTCTTAACCACCTATTTTTTGAATGCCCATATTCTATGAAAATATGGAAAGAGTTTAAAAGGAAAAGGGAAAATGAGTTATTGCCTGACAGATGGGAGGACATTATCCTAAGTATGACCAAACTAAAGTGCAACAAGTCTATTAAAAGTATATTGAGGAGAATTGGGTTAGCTGAATGTGTGTACTTCATTTGGTGTGACAGAAACAGAAGATTTTTTAGCAATGAGAAAAGAGATGTTGATGACCTGTTAAAGAACATTGTACATCATTTGAGACTTAAACTGTCAAGCCTACATGTAAAGGGATCTACTCAAATTTCCAAGGTGTGCAGTGAATGGAAGGTTACTATGAATGTAAGGAAAGGAGATGAAAGCTCTACGGACATGTATTAATGCTTAAAGTAAAGTCTTTGGTCTGAATAGAGGAATAAGGGGGTGTTTGGGACAAGAGTGAATAATGCAGAATTTGGTATATTACCAATATAGGTTCAGGTCTATCTCAAATGACTTTGAAATCTATGTTTTAAACTCACTACACTATGATGGCCTTGTATCTTGGATCTCATAAAGCTGTCATTCATTTAAGCCTCAATGACAGTTTCAATAGGCCTTTGTTAGGTAATTGAGGACTGTCTTGATTAGCTTCTAGAATACAGTGTAATGAAGTCCATAAAGTAGGTTTCCATGTGTGAAGGGTATGTGAGGTTGGTGGGCTGTGTGTGAAGATGGGAATAGTGAGGAGTGAAAGATAAACCTACTTGGTCCCATCTATGCACAGCTAAGGGGGTTTGTAGATTCTCCCTCAAGGTGAGTGTTTCCAAGACTTTGAAGCCTTTTGTAAAGAGGGAAATGTAGAGGTCTTGGAAGAGCCCTTGACTGGAATGAAGGGTAGCTATACCTTGCTCAATGATGCCCTCCTTTTGTCTCTTTTTACCTAAGTGTGGTGGCAGGTTGACTGGGTAAATTTGAGCAGATGGGTGTGGAAATGTAGTTGAGAAGGTATGGTCTTGGTGCATTAAATTGGGTGATTGTGTGAGCATGTAGACTTGGGATGACTACTGCTTCACTTATGTGTTTAGTTCACTGCTAATCACAATTGTATATCTGTCTAGTCTGTATGTCTTGAAGTTCTAACAGAGAAAGTATTCCTAGTACTGTCTGATATAGGACAGTAGTGTATTTTGAAGAGAATTGTCTGAATGGGGTCTGTCCATGATCAGGCAAAATGTAAATGTGTAATTTTTGATTGTTATAATATAATTCACTCATTTGCGCGCGGACAAAAATAATAATAATAATAATAATAATAATAATAATAATAATAAATAAAAAGTTTGATAGCGAAGTTGAAATTTTGGATTTTTTGAGTATTTTTCCTTATTGTTGATGGGGGAATTGTACCGTAGTAGTCGGCTGTTAGATAAAAGATTGGTCGTCTCCATTAGTTCCACCTTGATCGATATCTAAGAGCATCCGCTATTGTGTTTCAAGAATATGTTTAAAAACTTATGAAGAGGTCCAAGATTTTATGTACCATAGTGAGAAACCATTTCATGTCTAGATGGCATGAAAAAATCTAGGATTTTGGAGAGGTCCAAAAAGTGTTTATTATCATTTATGTTGGAAAAATTTATAAATTTTAAAGTTTTAATTATAGTCGGAGTAGGTTCATAATATGAAAAGTTTTAAGAATTAATGACAATGTAAGATGTGACAATTTTATAAACCTTTTAAAAGGTCCACTATAGTAGATGCCCTGAGAAGTAAACTATGCTGTCTCTCGTAGTAATTATGTTATTAATGTCATATCATTGTACCACGAAGCTGTGTGAAATTTAAGTTCTCTAATAACAAATTAAGTGATTAATTCTCTCGCGTAAATATTAGTAAAGTCTAGTGAAACTGAAAGACACAATTAAAATTGTAAGCCACAATAAAAGGTAGAGAATTATTATTTTTATTTTTTTGTAACAGCAATTTTATTAACACCCTCTAGACGTTAGAACAAAAGAGATTACATGGAAATCATACGAGCATCTTTCGGATCTCAGATCCAATTCATTTAAAGAGGGAGTCAACTTCTTAAAGCTATGAAAGATCCAAGAATGACACAAGACTTTAATTTCTTCCTCAAACATGTCTTTTGTACGAGGATTGAGATCAAAGCATGCACATTTCTATATTTCCAAATAACCACGTCCAAACATACCTTTTAAACTACTAATTAGGGTGGTTGATTCACTCCGAAAGATTAAATTGTGAATGGATGTTAGATGATTATCAATATCCACCACCTCGATACCATATTCTAAAGGTTGTTAGCTATCAAGCAATCCACAAAGGGAAGAGAGTTATATTATCTTATCTTATAGTATAATTTCAATTTTTTTTGGAATGGCAAAGACAATTTTAATAGAACTAGCAACAAGCTAACAAGAATTACGTTGGTTTAGAAAAACAATTTCAACATGTTAATTTTGTTACATATAGTTGCAATATTTTATAGTAGCTTTTAACCATTGAATCACAATGTCATGCTGCAATTGATTTAAGACTTCATAATAGGTCAATCAATAGTTGTTTTCTGCATTTAATTTCCCAAGTCACTGAATAATGATTTATTATTCGTGCAGAATAATAATGCACTTATAACAATTTTGACCAACTCAACTAAATTTAAGGAGAGAAATATTGCCATGTGACTACGGTTTGCACGATGATCGAGTCGATCTTGTTTTTAATTTTCAAATGCTTTTAAAAGATCTTTAAACACATGAATAATGTTGTTTCAGAGCACCAGTCGGCTTTTTTGACAGGGAGGTATATTTTAGATGGTCCTCTGATGACAAATGAGGTGCTTGCGTGGGCAAAAAAGCGAGGTAAAAAAAATGTTTTTGTTCAAAATTGACTTTGATAAAGCATACGATAATGTGATTCGGAGTTTTTATTATCGGTTATGAATCAAATGGATTTTCCTCCGTTATGGTGTGAGTGGATTCGCGGTATTTTGGTGTCGGCTAGATCTTCAGTTTTGGTGAATGGGTCACCAACTTTCGAGTTCGGATGCCAAAAAGGTATTCGTCAGGGAGACCCGTTATCGCCTTTTTTATTCCTTATTTTGATGGAGGCGTTTTCGGGTTTGATGAAAAAGGCATGTGACATATGAGCTTTTGATGGTTTACGGCTGCCTAATGATGGTCCGGTTTTATCACATCTGTTATATGCAGACGACGCGATGTTGATGGGGGAATGGTCTACTGTCAATTTCGTGAATATGAAAAAGGTTCTCAGAATTTTCTATTTGTGTTCCGGACTGAAAATTAACTTACATAAATCGGTATTGTTTGGTGTTGGTGTGGATAACGAAGAAATTAAGTTCGAGGTCGATTCTTTGGGGTGCAAACCAGGAGCTATTCCGTTTGTGTACTTGGGCATCAAGGTCGGGGCAAATATGAACAGAATTTCGAATTGGGATCCAGTTGTGAACACATTCAAGAAGAGGCTCTCGAAAAGCGAACACTTTGTCTATTGCCGGTCGGTTGACTTTAATCAAATCGGTTTTAGATAGTTTGCCCACATATTATTTTTCCCTTTTCAAGGCGCCTATGAAGGTTATTAATATTTTGGAAAGATTGATGAGACGGTTTCTGTGGGGTGGGTCGGATGAAGTTAAAAAGATAAGTTGGGTAGCGTGGGACACTGTTACAAAAGATATAAGAGATGGAGGTTTGGGAATAGCTAAATTAGAGTTGAATAATTATGCGTTGATAGGTAAATGGTTATGGAGGTTCCTTAATGACCATCAGGCGTTGTGGCGAAGAGTGATTGTTTCTATTCACGGTTCAAGTCGTGGTTGGGGAGTGGCGCCGGTTTATAATACAATTTCGGGGGTGTGGAAGAATTGTGTTACTTTTTGGAACAAATATAAGGTAGAGGGTGTTGGGTTTAACAGGATGATTAAGGGGAAAGTTGGAAATGGGGGGCAGATTCGTTTTTGGTTAGATACGTGGTTGGGTTCGGAACCGTTAAAGGATACATTTTCGGGTTTGTTCTCTCTTGAAAAAAACAAACGGATTGTTGTTTCTGGTCGTCTAAAGTTCGTAAGGAATGTCCGGGTTCTTTGTTGGGATTGGAGTTGTGCTACGTTTACTTCAGAAGAGATGGATTGTAAACATAAATTGGAGGAGTTGTTGCAAGAGGTTCAATTGGTAGATAGACAAGATGGGTGGGTTTGGTGTGATGGAAGGGCCGATGGTTTCACAGTGGCTTCGGTTAAGAACTGGATGCGAGGGACGCCGTCTAGTGTTGGAAGGTTTGGCTTTAGGTGGAGTAAGTGGGTTCCAAATAAGTGTAACATATTCATGTGGCGTGCTTATTTAGATCGTCTCCCCACGAAGATGGCATTGTTGAGAAGGAATATTCCGGTGGATGATCAATCTTGTGCTTGGTGCGAGAGCAATGAAGAAACAATTGAACATATTCTTACTGGTTGTGGTATTTCAGCCGGAGTATGGAATGCGTTATCTAGATGGTGCAGGATTCGAGGGATGTTCGTTTTTCACGTCCACGACTTGATGGAAATGCACGAGCATTGTGGTGCGTCCGGAAATAAGAAGATGGTCCTACATGGGATTATTATAATCGCGTGTTGGAGGATGTGGAGAGCAAGGAATGAAAAATTTTTCTCGAATAAGGATCCTAACGTCGTGGAGTGGTTGCTGATATCAAGACCTTGGGATTTTTGTGGTATAAACATAGGTTTAAACAAGGGGTAGTGGATTGGGACAGGTGGTGTACGTTTGATTTGATGTAATTCTTGGTTTCCGGGTTTGTTATTTCCGCCTTGGAGATAGCTTGCCCTTTGTTGGTGTTTTAATGAAAAGTCAATTTTCAAAAAAAAAAAAAAAAAAAAAAAAAAAAAAAAAAAAAAAAAAAAACATAAATATTAGGTAGTATTTAATTTAAATCTTGGTCAACTATCAAAACGAGTTTATGTAGCTTTTTGATTTTTATGGGTCAACTTCATATTTACCCAATTAAAACATCAAAATTCAATATTTTCACAATGTATGCATTAAAAGCATTGTAATTATCGTTTAAAACTTGTGTTTTAAGAAAATATAAAATTTTGATATTTGAATTGAGTAAATATGAAATTATCCATTTCTTTATATACATTGCTTAAGTTAAACTGTACGTGCTTTTTTTTAGTAAAACTATAGCTAGCGTATTAGGAGTAAATTTATTAATTTCAATGTACATTGTGATATATATTAGGATTGGATGCGAACATCGATTAGTGTAGGAAGAGGCCATATAGCCGGTTGGTTCATCGAGGGTCGGTTGGGTGTTTTCTAAACCGACTCAAACATGGTTTCTACCATTCATCTCTATAAATAAAGATGAGAAAATGCTTGTTTAAATTCCCTTTTTACTCAAATCTTTATCTTTATTTGGTATAATAAACGGGTGTTCGAGGGAAGTTTTATTCGTTAGCATATAATCATGAACATTGTATTCTAGTTCTTCTTTGTTAAAGTCCAAAGGGTTCTTTGAAGTTCGCACCTTGTGTTCGAGGTCTAAGTCTAGATTCCACAATCGTCTTCAGGTTTGTTGTCAAGAATTTCCAACAAGTGATATTAGAGCCACATGTGTTGTGGTTTGTGAAGTCGAATTCTAGTTTAAAGGTCGACAAAGGAACGATCGGGTTTCTTGGAGTTGCAAGGTTGACTAGAAGCTAGTTGTAAGTTTGTCATTGAAGAAGAAGATCTAAAGTGACACGTTTTTCACCTTCTTTCCATTTTGGTTATGCTCGACTCCACCCAATATGTGACATGTATCCAATGTAAGTACAAATGTAAAGAGATGATTGATATTTTGTCTTATTATCAATGATAGTGAAAAGTCTAAAATACCATCATCTTATCTTTCTCTTTATTATCAACTCAAATACATCCAAATAAACCTTATCGTTTTCCCACACTAATGAGTCTTGTATTATACATATTTATATCCTCAATATTATGTGAATTATTTAGCCAATTACTGTTATTTATTGAACTTTTGGTACTTAATATATGAATAAACATGCAGGGCTAATGATCTAAGGAAAGACACGTTAGAGATAAGGAACTAACGACTCAAAAGAAATAACTCATGGTTTGGCAAAAGCATGCCGACCTTATAGGTCAACTATGTACCTACGAGTCAACACTGAAGTACGCAAGTTTTATACCTAAAGAGAGCTGGTTACGTGAAGAGAAGCCCGCTGGTTTTATACCAAAGTGCAGTGTACTTCCCCTGTCAGTTATACTTTTCCATAAATGAGATACATAAATGATATGGCCGATCACTTGCCTATCATAACTCACCAGGCATGACCTTGGGGAGTTCCTACACCTATAAATAGAGGCCCAAATCGTAGGTATTGGATATCAATCTAAAAAACCGATCATTATCCATTACAAAGCCATTTTAAGGAAGTTGTAGGAGTGGTTTCCACCAAACTACTTGTTAGTGGCCTGGAGGAGTAGTAGCCTTGAGGTCTTAGCTTGTTTGAATTCAGCTCAACAACTGTAACTTTGGTACAATCTTGTTCTAATTCATGATTATGATAAATGTTTATTTATTTGATACTTGTTACTTTACTTTGAATATAGAGTAGTCAACTTATGTTTGTTCGAGGCATTATGGCCATATGACATGAACCTGAGTATGTAATGTATGTTATTGAAGTTATAAATTGTTGATATGTCCTTATTTGTTTATTGTCTCTTATTTGGTTGATAATTGCAATTGTCAAAGGTTGAAAGATGCAATTGTGTTGGTTAGTTATGAATCATCTTTTTGTAATGAGTCATTATTATACTTGTGAGAATTGAATAATAGAACAATTGATAGCCCAGATCATGACATGTTTAAGGACTAATCTCACGCCTAACGACTTGATTAGAGGAAATACATTATTTATACTTCAACCACAGACTTCACTTTATGCACTTTATGTATTAAGGATAAAGGCAGAAAGGATGCCTTCATATATCGAGTAGATATAATGGTTATCATGATTACCCGTCATGTATTACTCTTATGCTTTGTATGTGTACTCATCGCATTTCATTCTCTTGTTTATCTCATGTTGCTTAGCCTTGAACAAACATACATTTAAACAATTTGGTAAACCTTTCAAAACTAATTATTCCAACAAAAATCGTTTTAGTGATAATTGACAATTATTAAAATCTAACTTTGTTAACCAACACTGATTATAGAAACGAGTTCCTCCCTTGGGACGACCTGGTCTTACCTAAACATTTACTATAAACGGGGGTTATACTTTACCCGTGTGTTTTGTGTATTAAAGAATTGGTAGAACTAGTATTTTAAATTTAAAGCTTTCGAAACACACCACACACCCACTTTATTCTCATTTCCATATACAGTGTGATGTGAACTAATATCCCATTTCCTTCTTTTTCTTGCAGCCAAATCTCAAAACACACTAACAAAAACTTTATCTCCTCAATCATTTCTTCCAAAACCGGATCTCACAATCACTAAAACACTAAACCTATTTTGGTATCTTTCTTCCTAAAAGGCTTCAAGATCTTTAAACAAGGTCTCGGGTAAGGTATTTGCTTTTGTTTTCATTTCTAGTTCAAGATCTATGATGGGTTTTTGTTCAATCACTTAAGATCTTTGAATGAATATAAGGTCTTATGTTGTTATGTTTCTTTTTCGATTCTTGTTAGTTTGGAGATGGGATTGTGGTTGTTGATGTTTGTTGGAAACTGTGGATTTAGAGATGGAGATTGGGATATAGATTATTGGTTGTTATTTTTTGACGTGAGTTAGGGAGATGGGATAGTGGGTATGGTCCGGAACAAGAAACATACAGCATAACGGCTCTGATAGATGACTAGTTGAAATGGGCCAATTGCTCCATATGTTAGGATCATCTCATCTAAGACCTTTTTAACAAAGGTTCAACTCAGGAAGCGTAGAGTATAACCCATAAATGTGTTGCTCCGTTTTTCTATGTCGAGCCATAACTAAGAATGAACTGAATTACTTTTCATGATGATGTTTTGGGGTCGAAACAAGTCATCACACATACAGATAATGTACATGGTATGAGTCGTCCATAAACTTTATAATAGTTAGCCTAAATTGGATGGATGTATTTGCGTATTATGATCTCAAAAATAGAGTGGCTTGCATGTAGAGTTAGGAGGTGGTGTAGATGGTGGTGGATGGCAGGTGGAGGTGGTGCAGGTATAGGTAGAGGTTGGTGGTTGTAGTGTGGGTTTGGAGATGTTTGGTTAAGCAAAGGGTCGAGCACTTGAGTAGTGATGGTGGAGTAGTAGTGGTCGAGCAGTCGAGCAGTGGTGGTGGGGCAGTTGAGTAGGGGTGGTGGTAGTAATGGTGATAGACTGGTGAAGTGCTGAGGTAAGTGGGTGAAAGTTAGGCGATTGTAATTAATATAGAGAGAAAGAAAATATAAAGATGGATGTATTTTGGACAATTTACAACTATTGATCATAAGACAAAACACCAATATTTGCACTTGTAAGGGACACATGTCATAAAAGGGCCGGAATCGAGCAGTCGTGCATGATTAAAATAGGGAGAGGGGGTTGAGATGGACCATATCTTGGACCCTTTTTTTGTAACAAATATGGCATTAGCTCTTACTACAAACTGGTAGGGGCACGCTGCACTTTTTTGTTATATTTATAAAAACTATTTTTAATTAAATTCCTAATAAGTCAGATTTTTCTTTTTTGGGTTTAAAACGAAGGCGGGGCTTTTTTTTATAATCGATTAAACTTGAATATTTATTTTATTATTGTGGTTCAAGTTTTTGATTTTGATTCCTTGGGGATTCAAGTTTACGATCGGGTTTTTTAGATCAAAATCCAGGGTTCAGTGTTCATTTAATCGATTCGATTTTTTTAGCAACAATTAGTATATTGCACAAGACTTGTGAGTCTTGTCGGTACCATTGGTTTAAAAAAAAACTTGACAAGGTTTTAGCAAGATTAAAGAAGAATAACTAACTCTATAACTAAGTTTGACATCGAGAAATTTGATGGAATTAATGAGTTATGGTTATGTCAAACAAAGATGCTTTCTTTAATGGTATGTTAGGGATCTGATGCAACATTAGAAACATTACCCACGGATATGGAAGTAGGTGAAAAGGCTGATTTATGAACAAGGCATACAATACCTTGATTCTATGCTTAGGGGATTTTACAGAAAGTTACTAAGGAAATAACTGATGAAGGAATTCAGACGAAGTTGACTAGCCTGTATATGACTAAGTCCTTAGCAAACAAACTATATCTAAAGAAGATGTTGTACACGCATTATATGAGTCAACGTACGAGACTAGGTGATCATATATATGAGTTTAATACTGGTTGGTAAAGGAGTAGGAAAGGTTACACCTTGTGTAAAGGTGGGGGCAAACATTATAGAAACCGAAGTACTTAGTCAAGAGAGCGTAAATGGTAATGTTGCTAACAAGAAGGAAATGAAGGGGGTCTAAGAAAGCTAATCTTGGAAAATTACTAAAGTACAATGCCTGATCAACAAAGTAGCCCCTTGTTCGAGGTTCCAGCACAAGGAAAAGATGTTGAGTGTCGGTTATGTTTAACTGTTACTCCTAAGGTAGAAATTGTAATATATTATGAGTAAAGTTAAACATAGATTAAGGGTTCAAGTGTACGTTGTTATAAATATATTAGGATCATACGCTAACTAGGATTAGTGTAGCTTGCCTTGCAAGGCAAATAAGAGTCCATATGGCAGGTTGGTTCATGGAGGGTCAGTTGGGTGTTTCCTAAACCAACTTAAACATGGTTTGTACCCCTCATCTCTAAAAATAATGTGAGAAGGATGCTAGTTTCAAATTCTTCTTTACTCAAATAGTAATCTTTATTTGGTATTAAAAAGAGGTGTTCGAGGCTAATTTTATTTGGTATTAAAAAGAGGAGGATGCTAGTTTCAAATTCTTCTTTTTTAAAGTTCACATGGTTCTTGGAAGTTCACAACTTGTGTTCAAGATTGACATATAGATTTCGCAATCGTCTTTCGTTTTGATTCTAAAGTTTTTCTTATATATTATTTCGTGTAACTTTTAGCTAATTATCTAACACTTTTAAATACAACAATTTATCCTGATCCATATTGAGGTTTGTTCCGACTTATGAAATGATTGTCACATTATATATATATATCTAAAACCCAGGATATGTGGGTTACTAAAAACGAGTTGCCAACAGTGATAATCACAAAATATGTGGCTGCAAATATGAGAGTTACTGTTATTCCCACTGTTCATGAGATTAAGGAGACACTTAAATTTTATTATATTTGCTAATGACAAAGTATGTGGCTACCAAGTAGGGAAATCACTGTTATAACCAATGTAGATGTGTAATTACATTTTGTAAGTACAAAATAAAACCCAACATCACCAAACAATTTCCAGATCTTGCTACCTGCCATATCTTCCATTCACCATTCATCTTCTTCATAAAAAAATTGCCATGTCTATTGCTGCTTTTGTTGCTCAGGTTCCAAACAACTAAAATACCAACAATATCATCCCCACCACCGCCCTAAGCCTCGGTGGTGGTGGTGGTGGTCGGCTGTCGAGCACCCAACAAACCAAACGGACCCTCAAAACTATCATCAAACAAGAAAAATATACTCCCTTCGTCACCAAACAACAAACAACAACAAGAAAAAGTCAAAACCCTCACCGAGTCACGAATTGACTCGGTGAGTCGAGACCGAGTCGCGTACAAACATAAATCCACACGAGTTTTTAAATGTAAAAACATTTATATAAAAGATTTTATAAAAGATTTAAAACAAAAACAATTTTTATAAAAGATTTTTAAGAAAATAAAAGCTAGGGTTTTGAATAAAAATCAAAAATAACGAAAAGGGTGGCGAGTGTGGTGGTTTACCGTCGGTAAAAGGGTGAAAGGAGGTGGTGGTGGCTCTCGGTGATGGTTGGGGTTCACGGCGGTAGCGCGTGGGGCGCGTACGAGGTGATTGAGGTTGCGGGGGTGGTACGAGGGTGTCGGGGGTGTCCCGATCTATTGATTGGTGTAAAAAGGTGGGTTGCCGGAAAAGTTTTCCGGCGTGTCGCCGGCGAGGTGGCGGCCGGATTCTTCAAAGAGAGAGAGAAAGAGAATTGATAGTGAAAAGAGAGAGAGAATTGAGAGTGAATGTGTAAAATGGAGTATATATATATAAAACAAAAGTATAGGGTAAGTTTGCTATTATTAGAAGTGTAAGGGGTGAAATGAAAAAAAATAATACAAGGGACTAACTATGCCAACAAGCTAAACTTCTCACGAAAACGCTTCGGGATCCAAACGGCATAGCAAACGGACTCGAAAAATTACGAAACTTGCGTCATTGTTCACGAAATCATTTTTCCAATAAAATCGAGCATAAACTTCAAAGTTGTAGCACGTGAGGGAACATGCAATGTAGCTACAATTGGATGAACAATATATATATATATATATATATATATATATATATATATATATATATATATATATATATATATATATATATATATATATATTTTTAAAGCAAACCGTGTACAAAGGAAAAGAGCCCAAAAAAAATTCGATACACCCTATAGCCCAATAACAGTAAAAAAAACTTTAGCCCAACTTTAGATAAAACACGATACCAAAAAACAAATACTCCAACAATTAAATAAAACAAATAATATATATATATATATATATATATATATATATATATATATATATATATATATATATATATCAAAAAATGAAAACACAAAACATACAAGTATAAAAAACCCTTACTATTAAAAAAAAATTACAAACATACTATTATAAAACACACTCGCAGCATCGCGCGGGCTTCCCCGCTCGTTAGGATCTAAATATCTGGATATAACACCCTAATTTGAACCACCTTGATAAAACATTTTGTGTAGACTACAAATACACAAAGTGTTTTATCATTACGATCCAAACCAGAGTGTTATATTTGCATAATGCCTTCCTCCTTAGCGTTTTGATGTAAATCCAAGATTTAATTTCTTTTAAAATTAGGGGGTTGGTCTTTTTATGTAGTAATGACACTTTGTAACTTAGTGGAGATAAAAATTACTAAATGATATGATAAAATCTAAAGTGCCGGTATGTAAGCTTGTATGTTCAAAATTATAAGCTATAAAGATGAGATCCATATAGATCATATTTTTTTAAACAACATATCTCCATCTTCTATTTAATTTTCATCTTAAAGCTCCAATTAGATCTGATTTTTATTCTCGAGGGACACTTTCGTCGAATATAAAAGCCAACATTCTGCAATCCAATTAATTCTCTACCAACAAAACTAAGGTTTTGATTTTCACACACAAACACACAATCGAAATTAATTATCAAACCGACTTAAAAACATTCAATGATTTTGATATCATCATAAATCTTCCATTTTGATCATACCTTTTCAAAATTCAGGATCAATTTTGTTCTTTTTCTAGAATTTAGGTTCGAAATTATCAACTAATAAACATTTTTTTTGGTAACCTTAGTTTCTAACCTTCTAGCCGACTAATCTACGAGGTTTGAACTCAACGACACACAAACTATAATTTTGAACATACAAGCTTAGAGCATCCACTATGGAAGTTTAAAAATAGGTCTAAACACTTATGAAGAGGTCCAAGAATTTTTATACCATAGTGAGAAACCATTTCATGCCTATGTGGCATGAAAAGGTCTAGGATCTTAGAGAGGTTCAAAAAATGTTTATTTACTTTTTTTTTCAACTAAATAATAAATGACATTTAAATGTTGGAGCAATTTTATAAACCTCAAAAGGTTTATCCATAGTAACAATAGGTTCATAACATAAAAAGTTTTAAGAATTAATGACATTATAAGATGTGGCAATTTCATAAACCTTTAATAGGTTCATCTATAGTGGATGCCCTTAGTTTACACTTTTTTATATATTATCCCTCCAATAGTTAAGAAGCATATGCAAGTTTTGATCTTAGTAATAAACATGTTATGGATGAGGAAAATTAGGTTATTTAAGAAATATGATCTATATGGATCTCATCTTTATAGCTTAAATACAATCACATTATATGCTTCTTAAATACAATCACATATAGCTGTTATTAAGAAGCAGATGCAGGTTTTGATCTTGAAGAATATTTCAGAAGCAGATACAGGTTTTGATCTTAAAGAATATATAGCTGTTATTAAACATAAAATCATTGGTGATTCAGTTTGGATGATAAAATCACATATGATTACATAGTAAATTAAAAGTCAAATGTGATTGTATTAGAACGTCCAGTTATATTAGAAATCACGTGTGATTTATTAGTGAGCATGCAATTATATTAAAACCAAATATCGAGCTGTATATTTCGGTTTTTGAAAACTTCAAACCGTTTGGTTTCGGTTTCTTACATGGAATCAGTTCAGTTTTGGTTTTTTCTTACTTGACACCAAGCAAGTTTTAATCTTATTAAAAGTTTATGATTCTAAGTTTACTAGCAAAAATATTTAAACAAATATCAATAGTATCATAATCTCCAATAATTCACAGATATGAATTAAAACAACTAAACAAGAATCTTAAATATAAAAAGCATGTCCTTGCATTTTTCGTCTACAAAAAAAATCCAAATAACACTATTGTTCGAAAACAAAGATATAATATCTATAAGAGTAGTTATTGGGAGACCTAAATTATGTGTCTAAGCCTGCGTGGCATCATCTTGATGGCTCCAACCATAAGATCCACTTTTTTACAAACCATCATGATTATGTCAAATATGTTTAGGCACATAATTAAACTTCCCAATCATTTTCCTATTATAAATGGATCAAATTTGGCTATCTAGATACTCTAATAAACAACACTATTATTTTTTTTAAGATAATATTGTATACTCAAATCTTTGAAATTAAATATCAAATATCTTATATAGATAAAGTTATATAAAAATATATAAAGGTGGGGCGAGGCGGTTTTTTCTCGATTCGGTTTTTCGTATGAAACCTAATACTCCCTAAACTTTGGGTTTTTTTTTTTTTTTTTTTTTTTTTTTTTTTTTTTTTTTAAAAAAAAAACAAACCACCATCATCGATGTGTCTATTGGGACGACTTTTTCGTTTCTGCTTTTTTGGTGTCGATTCGGTTTAGCGATTTTTATGCTCACCCCTAATAACCGGTAACATTGCAAATTACTTGAATTTATGATGAGATGTTAGGTGATCACCGAAGACAATATTGCCTCTCAATAATAATTATTCTAATACAAATATTTGTTAATTCAAAACCATTTTTAGTCTACACTTTTTTATTATATATTGCCCCTCCAATAATTAACTATGGTTTTTATGCTTTTCATTAACCATACATACGACTAAAATTTGATTAATGGGAATGACAAAGAAATTTTTCTTTAATCTTTCCCCAAATAAAAAACCAGTTCCTAATTTTTCATTTTAGTAAAGACTTAATTTCAGAATACATTTTTGGGTCAATTCATAATCTCTACTTTTAAGTTCCAAGTTTTTGAACTTTTAGTTCACAGATTTTCCTCATTTAATCTTATAAATGATCATTATATTTTATTTTTCTTCCAGGTGCAAACATGCAGCAAGCGACTTTTGTAATAAGGAGAACACTTCTTTTGAATTTAAGGTTTTGTTTAATTATTAGAAGACTTATTTAACACAAAAAAAGGTCAATCTAAATTATATGTAGGTAACCAAAATGATTAGGTTAATTTTAGGTGTTTAAGGAAAGTTGACAATAGTATGAAATAGATTTTGAGTTATTTATGTAACATTAGTTATTTATGTGACATTATTATATACGATACATGACCACTACAAAGGTGTCACGATGTCAGATGTCTTTGACACACTCACAAGAAGTCTCAAGTTCGCATCTGCTTAGGTTTGGATTCGAAAATGGCCACAAAAAAACTGCAGTTGTGTCGGGTACACTGTACACCTAAGTCAAAGACTCGTTATACCCACATTGTATATCTAAATAAGGAAAACCTCAGCCATATAGTGTTTATTACAGTTAATAACCACCAACATAATATGTGAACGTCATATACAAGTTAAACCTATAAATGTGTGGGAAAAAAAAGAATATAGAAGTCTCTTTTATCACCATGATCGACACCGATCGACATCGACAACATTTGTGGGTAACCCATCTTGACTGATTAGATTTCTATTTTGGTGATTTAAAGAAAGTTTGATTTTTGTAAAGGTCAGAGGATTTATTGGCAGACAATGAGCCACCGCCAAAGCATGTGCATGAACCAAAATACTTAATACTTGGCATATCTTTATTTAATTATATCCTGTAAACTGGCTGTAATTATGTCAACCTTTCTTGTTTCTTTATTTGCTCGATCTTCTTTCTTGTTTCTTTATAAAAGGAAAAAGTATGAGATGCATGTATGGCATGAGTTGTGAGACTCTTACGTCTTGACCATTTACTTATAATTGCTTGTTTTTTTTTTTTTTTTTTTGGAACAGCTACTTATAATTGCTTGTAGGTGACTAGGTGGTCTAGTTTGGATAACAGGATAAGGCTCGGCTTGGAAATAGTCATACAAAAAAGGTTGTGTTATACTAACCCTCCCTATCAATGAGGGTCAACCTACTTTAGTCAAAATATACAAGTCTTAATGCAGACAGTACAGGCGGCGGCAGCTGGTCAAAGTCAACACATATCCTACCCCTACAAAAATGATCCAATGAAATCAATGAAGTCGCAAGTAGCCACATGGAACTTAAAGAGTGCAACCGGTAGCGGAACTTGAACATTTATTTTGAGATGCTGAATCAAATATTTGTTTATATTATCAAATAAATTACCCCTAAAATATAAAATATTTACATTAATTGCCGTAATTTTTTAAGAGGCCAGGACCCTCCCGTTACCCCTTAAGAGTTCCGTCACTGAGTGCAAAGTCGATCTCATGTTAACCTATAACCTAATAAACACTAAAAAACTGAACAACTAACGATTAAAAAAAATAAAAAGAAAAAAAGGCACTTGCAGATTGGGGGATACAACCTAATTTGATTTGGGCCTAATCAATACCCGGATTTATTTTATGAAGATTCCAAATCAAAAAATTGTTTTACAAGTAAAAATAACTTAAATATTAACAATTTTATTAAAAAGTTACTTTGATATTAATTGCTTTTCTAAATGGATGTAATGGTTGTAACACTTAAAAAAATGTTTTAGCGCATTTAATAGAGGAAATAATCTTTCTCTGCACTAATTAAAATTAAGATTTACATAGGTGGATGATAACTTTGTTTGTCCAAAACAAAAAGGTTCTTTTCACATAATCAATTTAGGTACAAAATAGAAACTAACGCACGTTAAAGAATCTGACCATAACTTCATTTCTTCAAAAGACAAGCTAAAACCACAAAGGTCAAAAGTGAAACATTTTATTTCTTAATTTAGAAAAATATTCCTTTTTAATATGGAGTACTTGCCCACTCAATCGATACAATTTGCGCACACACTAGGATTATCCCACATGCATATATGACCAAAAGGAAAATGTCTTACCCTTTGAAAAGTTGAATTTTTCACGTGTTTTGACTTTATCATTTTCAATACTAGTTTCATTGGCAACTCATATATATAAGACCAAATCGTTTATACTCATAACTCAATCATTCATAAGAATTCTCACCAGAAAAAGCTCTCAACTTAACAATCTTTTTGTCTAATTTTTTTTTTTTTCATTAAATCTAGATTAAATTTCTAAATTGTTGATAAAAATGGCTGATCTTCCAAATGAAGTCGAAGTTCCTAGATTTTTCTTATGCCCAATTTCTCTAGAGATCATGAAAGATCCTGTAACACTCTCCACCGGGATCACATATGATCGCGATAGCATAGAGAGATGGTTGTTTACTCAAAAGAATGAAGTTTGTCCCATGACGAAACAAGTTGTTACTGATATCGAGCTCACACCAAACCATACTCTTCGCCGATTAATCCAATCTTGGTGCACAATTAACGCCTCATCTGGAGTCGAAAGATTTCCAACGCCAAGACCTCCAATCTCCAAAACCGAAATTTCCAAACTTCTCATAGATTCAAAGTCTCCTCAACTTCAAATGAAAAGTTTACAAAGATTGAAAACAATCGTTATGGAGAACGAAAAGAACAAGCGGTTGATGGAATCAGTTGGAGCAGCTAATTACTTAACATCCATCATAACTAATATGAAATCTTCATCACAAGCCGGTGAAGTCAATGAAGCCGACGAAGCGTTGACCATTCTATACCATCTCAAGCTTTCACAAACGGGTCTTAAATCTTTATTCGGAAAGTCGACAGATTTTGTGGAAACATTGGCGCGTGTGATGCAATGTACCGCGAGTTATGAGTCACGTACGTACGCAGTCATGTTGCTAAAATCAATGTTTGAAGTAGCTGAGCCTATGCAAGTGACCTCACTAAACCCTAATTTCTTCAAGCAACTCACACAAATCTTGAAGGATCAAATTTCCCTAAAAGCCACAAAAGCAACACTTAAGCTACTCATAAGTGTGTGTCCATGGGGCCGAAACCGGATGAAAGCAGCCGAGGCAGGGGCAGTTCCAGTATTAGTTGACACCCTTTTGGATACAAGTGAAAAAAGGATATCGGAAATGATCATGATTGTTTTGGACCAACTTTGTCAATCAGCAGAAGGGCGATACGAGCTATTGAAACATAGCGGTGGCTTAGCTGTGGTTTCTAAGAAGATCTTTCGTGTTTCAACGATAACAAGTGAAAGGGCGGTTAAGATATTGTATTCGGTCGCAGTGTTTTCAGGTAACACAAAGGTTGTGCAAGAAATGTTGGAGTTAAGAGTGGTTGAAAAACTGGTGTTGGTGTTACAAGTTGATTGTGGAATTAAAATGAAGGAAAAAGCAAGGGAGATATTGAAGATGCATTCTAGGGTTTGGAATAAGTCACCTTGTATAAATTATAAACTATGATTTGGAAAGGATATTTGATGAATGTATACTCGACCTGAAATTAAATGAAATTTAGATCGACTACAAGTGTGTCGATCTGCAGATTTCGTTTCAGGGTTTTATAGATAATATATACGGGGCGAAAATTAGGTCCCATTTAGGTTATATTTTAATTAGGTTGTATACTATATGTACATATATGATGAACATTACACAATAAATTTACTTAGAACTTTATCAATTATTGTTTGTGTGTTTTACTGGTGCATATATACCTTAAGCTTACAAAAGCTATAATTCATTTATTTGGATTTCAAGTAGAAGTATGTAAAGTATAATCAATATATTCGCTTGACAAGAGTTGCAAATGCGTGTTGAATGCCAAGTTGCCAACCATCTAATTATCTCATTTTTGGCTACTACTTGCTTGATATTATATAACAATAATATTCAATGTGGTATTTAGAGTCTAGATCACAATCACTTTTACCCGAAGAGGAAAACTGATTTGAAGAAAATTTTCAGCTAGTGTATGTGTGATTAATAACTAGTATGCTACTAACTTCAAATAAAACATGAAATATGGTTACTTTTAATAATAAAGAAGATAGATAAAGAAGATAATGTCTTGTGCAAAATGCTATACATGTCATGTATTATTTTTCTTTTTTTCATTTTGGAATCTCTTTTTTTCTTGACGGTAATATAGTGATAACAACTAACAAGGAGCTAGAATAAAAATACAAGATTACAAAGATATTAGACATTCAAACAATAAGAGATTGGGTTATTAAGCCAATCTAACCAATTTAAATCTATTTGTTAACATCTGAAGTAGCGATCATTAGAGAGTATACGAGTCTTGTAACACGTGTAGATTAGTAGTTATAGTATGGGCTTAGATAAGTTAGATACAATGTAATACAATATTCCATAACAATAGTCCATCAAAGCCTAATGGGGATTGGTCAACTAAAGGCCCAACCGGCCTTAGGGTGAAAATATATAGCCCTCTTAGGTTTGTTAGGAGGGTGTGTGTCTTGGGTATCTAGTGGTTCTATCATAAAACAAGTTGTAAACTTCCAAGTTCTCTCTTCTCTTTCTCGTTTTACTAAAACCTATTTGTGATTATTGTGTGTGTTCTTGATATCATTTGGGATCTTATAATTGGTATCAGAACCTGCATAATGATTTTGAAATGACTTCTGTTTGAAAAATATGATCAAAGTGTGAGTTTTTTTTTAATGGATTCGATTTTTTTAATGGATAGATACACGTAAGCCTATGATGTCACACACGTATACACAGATGTATCATTATTTATAATGTAATTAATGTAGTTACGATCTCGGGAACAACTAAAGGGCCAATAATTAATTAGTAAGACTAAGTAATTAGTGTTAGAGTTAAACAAATGAATTACCCATTTGTCTAAGTCCATATAGGAGGCCTAAAGGGAGTGCAGAAGAAAAAGGAGGAAACTCATAGGTTAAATGTAATTATCACGTGTTTATTATGTGATTAAATCATATTTAATCTCTTACCTTGTTAATAAATAAAACAACTTTCTCCTCTCCTCTCTACACCATTAGGTCGAATACCCATACTCATCTAAGGGTTTCGGCTTTGATCATTCAACTTGACAAGTACATTGTGCAAGGTTAGATCGTGAGATACGGAAAGACTAGCATCCGGTGATACATGAGGACGTCTGGTGTAGATACATCATAGAGACAACCTCCTTTTGGTTGTTTGGGTTTTTTGAGAATCAAAGGGAATTTGGGTTATTTGATAAGCTCTGTTTAGTTTAACCAATCACGCATCAAAGATATAATAAATGTGTTTATTTATTCAATTAATTATATAGCCATACAGATCTGTGTATGGTGACTTCTTCGCTGCGTTTATTTGTATTAAATGTGTTTTTATATCTAAAATTACCAACACATGGATCAAACTCTAAGATTTTATGGTTTAAAAGTTTAAAAACATGAAAAATTGCGTTTGAAGTTAATTTTTAGTGAACATTTACGTTTTCAGAAAGTTATCTCGATGGTTCGTACAAACTTATCTCAGTCATTAATTATCTCGGTAGGTTAGTGGCCCAGCAAAATAGGAAAGTACAACTTCTTATTTTGGCCATAGTTATATCGGTGGTTA
The DNA here is from genome assembly GCA_030686995.1 of Artemisia argyi. Taxonomy (NCBI): domain Eukaryota; kingdom Viridiplantae; phylum Streptophyta; class Magnoliopsida; order Asterales; family Asteraceae; genus Artemisia; species Artemisia argyi. The sequence continues at coordinate 57,549,775 of CM060685.1, forward strand.
AGGGTTTCAGTTCTTTCATTTCCTGCTTACTTCGGTCATCACTTATCTCGGTAATGAGTTTATTATTATTAGTATTATTATTATTATTATTAGTTATTTAGGTAGCTTATTTCAGTAGTTAGAATTAACTTATTTCAATCATTACTTATTTCGGCTGTGTTGCATCTCCACTACCTGTCCTACGTGCCACTGAGTTAAACAACCGAAATAACTCTTTAAAAACAACCGAATTAACTTAATTGGACAAAAAAATTAACAAGCACTTCAAGAACAACCGAATTAACTAGGGATTTCAAGAACAACCGAATTATCACCATAAGTACAACCGAATTAAGTTCAAACCCTTACAAACAACCGAATTAACAAGAACAACCGAAATATCATCATATCCGATCTTTCATAAATAAGATAATTTAAAACTTTCTTTTCAATTTCACTTTAAATTTAAACGAAAGACTCCTAGGATTTAAGAAAAGACTTTTTGGCTGGAAAACTTGAGTAACATTTAAATTTTAAGGTTTTTCTATCATGTGCCTTATGGCACATGATAAAAAGTACAAAAAGTACCCAAAAAGTATAAGGGACCCACAAAAATACACTTATTGATCCATAAAATATGCATTTTTTGTATGTACTTTTGTACTTTTTGTACTTCTTATCATGTGTCATAAAGCACATGATAGAAAAACCTTTAATTTTAAGGGTAGTCCAAACTTTCAATTTTTACGTCAAATTCAAAGTTTGGTATCAAAGTAAAAATTTTGGCTCAAAACTCAAATTTATAGGTCGTAATTCGAATTTTTAAGGTCAAATTTGACGTAACAAATTAATCAAACTTAAATTCTTTTTAGTAACTTTAGAATTGAATTTTTTGAGTAATCTCAGAGTTGGAGACTATTTGAAAGTAAACGCTATATATTTTTAAATACAAGATAGAAATTAACCCACGTCATATAATTAAAATTCAATTCTTTAAATGACAAATGCTAAAAGCCTAAAACCGCAATGGTCAACTGTGCACATCTTCTAAATTAAAACGAATATGCTTACTTATGCTTGCCACTCATTCTACACAAGTTGCACACACAATTAGTCATCCCCACATGCATAACCAACTGAAGCTGTCTTTGGCTTTTGAAAAGTCAAAGTTTTTATGTGTTTTGACTTTATCATTTTCAAAGCTAATTTTCGACACAACTCATATATATAAGACCAATTTGCTCTTAACTCATCTTTCATAACAAATTCTCACCACAAAAATTTTCAACTTACAATCTTTTAATTTTGTCATAAACTCTTGATAAAAATGGCTGATCTTCAAAATGAAGTTGAAGTTCCTCGATATTTCTTATGCCCGATTTCACTAGAGATCATGAAAGATCCTGTAACGCTCTCGACGGGGATCACATATGATCGCGATAGCATAGAGAAATGGCTTTTTACTCAGAAGAATGAAGTTTGTCCCATGACGAAACAACTTGTTACTGATATCGAGCTCACACCAAATCATACTCTTCGCAGAGTAATCCAATCTTGGTGCACAATTAATGCCTCATCTGGAGTCGAAAGGTTCCCAACACCTCGACCTCCAATCTCCAAAACCGAAATAGTTAAACTTCTCAAAGATTCAAAGTCTCCACAACATCAAATGAAAAGTTTACAAAGATTGAAAACAATCGTTATGGAGAACGAAAAGAACAAGCGGTTGATGGAATCAGTTGGAGCAGCTAATTACTTAACATCCATCATAACTAATATGAAATCTTCATCACAAGCCGGTGAAGTTAACGAAGCCGATGAAGCGTTGACCATTCTATACCATCTCAAGCTTTCGCAAACGGGTCTTAATTCTTTATTCGGAATGTCAACAGATTTTGTGGAAACATTGGCACGTGTGATGCAATGTACCGCGAGTTATGAGTCACGTACGTACGCAGTCATGTTGCTAAAATCAATGTTTGAAGTAGCTGAGCCTATGCAAGTGACCTCACTAAACCCTAATTTCTTCAAGCAACTCACGCAAATCTTGAAGGATCAAATTTCCCTAAAAGCCACAAAAGCAACACTAAAGCTACTCATAAGTGTGTGTCCATGGGGCCGAAACCGGATGAAAGCGGCCGATGCAGGGGTGGTTCCTGTTTTAGTTGACACCCTTTTGGATACAACTGAAAAAAGGATATCGGAAATGATCATGATTGTTTTGGACCAACTTTGTAAATCAGCAGAAGGGCGATACGAGCTATTGAAACATAGCGGTGGTTTAGCTGTGGTTTCTAAGAAGATCTTTCGTGTTTCAACGATAACAAGTGAAAGGGCGGTTAAGATATTGTATTCGGTCGCAGTGTTTTCGGGTAACGCGAAGGTTGTGCAAGAAATGTTGGAATTAAGAGTGGTTGAAAAACTGGTGTTGGTGTTACAAGTTGATTGTGGAATTAAAATGAAGGAAAAAGCAAGGGAGATATTGAAGATGCATTCTAGGGTTTGGAATAAGTCACCTTGTATAAATTATAAACTATGATTTGGAAAGGATTTTTGATGAATTTAAACCCGGCCTGAAATTAAATGAAACTCAGATCGACTATAAGTGTGTCGATATGCAGATTTCGTTTCAGGGTTTTATAGATAATATGTTTAGGTTATACGGGGTAAAAAATTATGTCCCAATTAGGTTGTAGTTTTTCAATTAGGTTGTATAGTATACGTGCAGTATGTGTATGATGAATATTACACAAGAAAATTTACCTTGAAATTTATCAATTAATATTGGTGTGTTTTTACTGGTACATGAATACCTTAATTAAGCTTACAATTAAGTTGTAGTTTTTCATCCCGGCTGGTGGCCACCTCTGAAGAAGTGTTACTGAATTTTTATTTCAATTAGAAATTTAAAGTATAATCGATCAATTCGCTTGACAAGAGTTGCAAATGCGTGCTGGCTCATAAACTTGTATCTAACCTTGGATATATAATTACTAGTAGTTAAAGTATTTGCTTATGAACATATATGTTTCATGTCTTGAAAGGATTTAATTTGGTCAAATTTGAATTTGAATCGAGTATTCAAATTGTTAGAACATTCCCTATATTTAACTCACGTATCGTTTTTTAATTCGATAGGTAACTATATAGACTATTTATGCAATTTATCGTCGCAGATTTAACATAGGAATTGTTTCTGTAATCGCAAGTAACGGAAGAGACGGTGTTTTTCTTTTGCAAATTTAGGGACTTTTTTGCAACATCGTAAACCTTAGGGACGTCTATGTAATTTTTTTGTTACAAAATAGGCTTTAAATTTAACTCAGGGACTATTAGTCTAATCGAAAGTAAACGATACAGCTCTTTTTGCTGTATTGCAAACATTGAGTTTGTAATCATAAGTAAACTACATGGACCATTTTTGTAATTTTTTGTTAAATATTTAATATTTGGTGAAAAGTAGATACTACGTATATGACAAATGTATATATTTAAAATACAAGATAGGAGCTGACCCACGTTTAATATAAACTAAATATTCAATTCTTTAAAAGACAAATGCTAAAAGCCTAAAACCGGTCGACTGTGCACATCTTCTAAATTAAAACGAAAATGCTTAGTTATGCTTTGGCCACTCATTCTACACAAGTTGCACACACAATTAGTCATCCCCACATGCATACTGGAAGCTGTCTTAATTGGCTTTTGAAAATTCAAAGTTTTTATGTGTTTTGACTTTATCATTTTCAAAACTAATTTTTAACACAACTCATATATATATATAAGGCCAATTTAATCTTACCTCATCTTTCATAACAAGTTCTCACCACAAAAAGTTTTCAGCTTACAACCTTTTAATTCTGTCATAAACTCTTGATAAAAATGACTGATCTTCAAAATGAAGTTGAAGTTCCTCGATATTTCTTGTGCCCGATTTCACTAGAGATCATGAAAGATCCTGTAACGCTCTCCACGGGTATCACATATGATCGCGATAGCATAGAGAAATGGCTGTTTACTCAGAAGAATGAAGTTTGTCCGATGACGAAACAAGTTGTTACTGATATCGAGCTCACACCAAATCATACTCTTCGCCGAGTAATCCAATCTTGGTGCACAATTAACGCCTCATCTGGGGTCGAAAGGTTCCCAACACCTCGACCTCCAATCTCCAAAACCGAAATAGTTAAACTTCTCAAAGATTCAAAATCTCCACAACATCAAATGAAAAGTTTACAAAGATTAAAAACAATCGTTATGGAGAATGAAAAGAACAAGCGGTTGATGGAATCAGTTGGTGCAGCTGCTTACTTAACATCTATCGTAACTAAAATGACATGTTCATCGCAAGCCGGTGAAGTCAACGAAGCCGACGAAGCGTTGACCATTCTATACCATCTCAAGCTTTCGCAAACGGGTCTTAAATCTTTATTCGGAAAGTCGACAGATTTTGTGGAAACATTGGCGCGTGTGATGCAATGTACCGCGAGTTATGAGTCACGTACGTACGCAGTCATGTTGCTAAAATCAATGTTTGAAGTAGCTGAGCCTATGCAAGTGACCTCACTAAACCCTAATTTCTTCATCCAACTCATACAAATCTTGAAGGAACAAATTTCCTTAAAAGCCACAAAAGCAACACTTAAGCTACTCATAAGTGTGTGTCCATGGGGCCGAAACCGGATGAAAGCGGCCGAGGCAGGGGCGGTTCCGGTTTTAGTTGACACCCTTTTGGATACAACTGTAAAAAGGGTATCTGAGATGGTCATGATTGTTTTGGACCAACTTTGCCAATCAGCAGAAGGGCGATATGAGCTATTGAAACATAGCGGTGGTTTAGCTGTGGTTTCTAAGAAGATCTTTCGTGTTTCAACGATAACAAGTGAAAGGGCGGTCAGGATCTTGTACTCCGTCGCGGTCTTTTCCGGTAATACTAAGGTTGTTCAAGAAATGTTGGAGTTAGGAGTGGTTGAAAAGCTTTTGTTGGTGTTGCAAGTTGATTGTGGAGTTAAAATGAAGGAAAAAACAAGGGAGATATTGAAGATGCATTCTAGGGTTTGGAAGAAGTCACCTTGTATAAACTATGATTTGGAAAGAAAAATTGATGAATTTAAACCCTAAAAAAATGAAATGTAAATCGACTATAAGTTAGTCGTTGATCTCAGTTTCGTTTCAGGGTTTTTAATTTGGAATATTTGTTTAGGATATACGGGACAATTATATTTAGGTTTTTGTTTTCCGATTAGATTGTATAGTACTATATTGTACATGAGCATTTTTGCACGGAAAGGAAATTCTTAGAAACAATATAATCGTCTTTTAGATGGTATTTAGTTTTCAAAAGCGAGCATGCAATATGATGGATACCATTACTTTTTATTTAAGTTGCTGCTCTTAGTAAGTTGTTTGTCGTTAATTTAGCGGCTTGTTTGTTATCATTTCTAGTTTCTTGTTGTTGTTCTAAACAATGTTACGTAAGTTTTTGTTTTCATTTTATCTCATATCGGATTCTCTTTCTGTTTTGTCTCAGGTTGCTCTTTTTAGTGCGTAGTATATGTATTATATTTTGAATTTTTCTGCAGTAGGAAAAAAATATTACGTAATATAGCTCGTATTGTTAATAAACAGGCTAAATGGCTAATTGTTGACTTGATCTATTCACCAATATTGACCAACCCCAACTAATCTATCAATAATTGCACAAAGTTGGTTCATAAATTAATAGGGCAGGTATAAAATTTTAGGGCTTACCAACCAGAAATGTTTCATACTCAGACATTTTCTCAATTCTAATTACTGAACTAAAATTTGTGCACATTTAAAGTTTGAAGATCAGTTTTGGGTAACATTTTACCCACATAGGTCATATTTGGGTAACTGAATTAGGTCAGTTTTAGGTATCATGATACTTGAAACTTCATTAATTTAAAATGTTATGGATTAATATGCACTTTAGTTCAGTGATTAGAACTGAAAAATATGTCAAGTATGATACATTTTCCAATTCATATTCTTTATATGTTAAATTAATGTAATATAAAAACATAAAAGTTTAGTTAGTATACCACTAATTTCTTTTAAAAAATAAGAAGTTGGTTTTAGAATTTCAATTATTTTTTTATAAAATCGTACGTAGGTTGAAAGCATTGCAATATTAGGCTCATGTTATTCAAAATTTAAAGACGTTTTTATAGGTATATTTTTTTTATACTAAAATTTCTAAATATTTATTCGATATTTGATAAATAAAGTTTGTTTTATAAAATAATGTTATAAAAAGTAAAAGTTTAAGGTAACTTTCGTAACTTGTTACACAATTTAAGGGTCTGTTTGAGTGCTTCTTTTTATTTATTTATTTATTTATTATTTTATATGTAAAATTGTAAACAAGCTTCAGGGTAGTTTTTAAAAACTTTTAGATAGTTCAAGTGTTTGTTTTATTTATTTATTTTTTAAAAAAAAACTTTTTGGCCGATTAATTCACTTTATAAGAAAAAAATTAGTTTTAAAAATAAACTTCAATATTTTTCTAAAATCGTACGTATATAAAAAATATTGCAATATTTGGCTCATTTTGTTCGTAGTTAAGGACCATTTCATTGGTATATTTTTATAAATAAATCACTATATATTTGATAAATTAATTTCTTATATAAAAAAGTTATAAATACCTAAAGTACATGGTGATTTTCATAATTTTATCACATACTTCGGAAGAGCATTCTAGAATAAGTATTTTTATGATGAAGACATTACTGATAGTAGGAGTAAGGGTACTCCTAAATATACTCAGGTTTTGTGTCGTTACTTTTAAGTAATCCTACTACTAATTAAACATAAGTAACCCTAGTTACTGGTGTTCGTTGACAAGTAACCCTACTGGCTTTTGTTTGTGTCATGACTTCTATTTTAGTTCATTTATTTTGTTTGTTCTAAAATAATTTGATTAACTTTTTCTTCAAGTTTAGTTTCCTTATAAATATAGGGCTTGAGTTTATTGTTTTAGCATTCTGAAAATCATTACTAAAATTGTCTTTTAAATTTATCTCTTGTTTGGGTTTATTCCAGCAATGTGCATCTTGTTTATCAACTTGTATTAGGGTTTACTTAAATACGTTTCCGCGTGTCCTGCGTCATTTTCCCTTCTTATCAAACGACACTCCCTCTTCATCAAAACGACATTCTCTATGTTAAAACGATGCCTTTGAACTGCGGTTGTATAATAGGGTAATTATTTTATTTTTTCGAACAACCCAAACTAGAAGTTGTTACGTACATTGTCTTATATTGGAGAACTTTCTAGCAGACTAGCTAATGTCAAAATTCGTGTGCAAGTAAAATGGACCGTTATGTTAATAGATACTATTCATAAGGTAACTTGTTAGCAAGTTGTATTTTTATACCATTTCATCACAGACAACGAAAAAGAAAAAAGAAAAGGAGAGCAGAAAAAACGTGATTCACAACACAATAATACAAGAGATAAATCCATAGAATAAAAAACTTAATTTGACCGGTAAACGTTGACTGTGAGTCAAAGTTAGAGGTAAATGGTCCCTTAAACCATCAAACGAGTCGTAACTCGTTGGCTGCCACATTTTAATCTGTCACATTCCATATTTCCATAGTTCTAATTAGGATCTTCATATTTGATCCATCAAGTTTAGCAAAAACAATCTTATGCACCTTTACACGAAAGTTATACACTGTAGCAAATAAGAAATTGGATAGGTTATTAGTCCCCCATGACAGAGACCTTAGAGGAACACCCACCCATCCCACACACATTTATTTTATTTTTATTTTTTTATTTTTTGTGATTCGGGCGCCTAGGCAACCTCAATTGTGCATTTGATTTGGGTGTGTATTTTTTATTATTAATTTTTTTGACGTATGTTTCTGATGTCCACCGAGGCCGCCTTAATACAAGCTTAAGATCATGTGTTTCATATAGGAGAAAGAATATGATGTGTCGCTGACGTATCCCTTGGGATCACCACAACTACTAGTCTAACAACTCTCGTAGGAAATAGGATAAAAAGCTTCCTTACTAATGTGTAACGGTTAATTTATCTTTGAGTTTTACATAAGCCTATAAGATAAAAACTGTGAGAGAATTCCACATTTATGAGTTTGGTCAATAATATTATCTTACTGGAACATTGGCTACCATTTGCAAACGTGGATGTTGATAGTTTGAGTTTTCTCCAATATTAATCTCTCATAATAGCATATTAGCATTGAAATAACTTAGAGAGGTGGTTGAGTGATGAAAATTTGCGATTTTTCAGTAGCCTCTAGTTTGCACATAGGCTTGCAAGATATTCGTAGAACCTCAAGTTGTCTTACAAATTAGCAAAGGTGGCTCAAGTTAGAATTTCGTGGTTATTGTAGCCAAAAGATTATATGTTGTCATCAATATGATCATCTTAATAAATTGTTGGTTTTGCAAGAGTGAAAGAAGAAAAAACTTTAAATGTTATCTTTATCTTATATTCGTCTAAGAACAACAATGGGTATGTACAATATTATGCTATAAATATCCATTGATTAATGATCCAATCATTTTTAATAAATGTGTGTATAAGTGGAGATCACTACTTTAAGTAATGTGAATGCACCAAACTCATGTAGTGCTAAGAACAATATACTTGATAGAGAAACTGAAAAAAAATAAATAAATAAAATAAAATAAAATAAAATAAAATAAAAAAAAAAAAAAAAAAAAAAAAAACTATCTTATATTGTTAATAGTGCGAGTAAAAAATAGCAATAACTAGATGATATACAGTATAAAAAAGTGCCTTACTAATGTGTAATTGGTTAATTTATCTTTGAGTCTTACATAAGCCTATAAGGTAAAGACTCTGAGAGTAAATTTCACATTATGAGTTTGGTCAATAATATTATCTAGAAACACTAGAATGTTGGCTACAATTTAATTTACCATTTGCAAATGTGAATGTTGATAGTTTGAGATTTATCAATAGTCTCTAGTTTGCATGTACGCTTGTAGGATCGTAGAACCTCGAGTTGTCTTACAAATTGGCAAAGGTGGATCGAGTTAGAATTTCTTGGTTATGTTAGTCAAAAGATTATATGTTGTCATCAATACCATCATCTTAATAAATTGTTGGTTTTCCAAGAGTAAAAAGAAGAATAATCTTTAAATGTTGTATTTATCTTATATTCTTCTAAGAACAATAATGGCATTATTATGCACAATATTATCTATTGATTAATGATCCAATCATTTTAAATAAGGGATTGATTCGCACATCACTTTTTTTCTTTGATAAAAACATCATTTTATACAAGTTATATAGCACACCATACAATACTGTAATGCACATTGTAATGAAAGAATAAAAAGTTGTTGTGTGCGTATCATGAGCCTTTTTAATAAGTGTGTGCATAAATAGAGACCGCTACTTTAAGTAATGTCAATGCACCAAACTCATGTAGTGCTCAACAACAATATGGGAAACTAATAAAAAAAAAATTGTCTTATATTTGTTAATAGTGCGAGTAAAAAATAACCACTAAAAGATGGCTAGATGATATATAGTATAAAAAAGCGTCCTTACTAATGTGTAATTGGTTAATTTATCTTCAAGTCTTACATGAACCTATAGGGTAAAGACTCTGAGAGTAAATTCCACATTTATGAGTTTGGTCAATAATATTATCTACCAATACTCGAATGTTGGCTACAATTTGATTTACCATTTGCAAATGTGGATGTGATAGTTTGAGATTTATCAATAGTCTCTAGCTTGTACGTACGCTTGTAGGATCATAGAACCTCGAGTTGTCTTACAAATTAGCAAAGGTGGCTCAAGTTAGAATTTCTTGGTTACGTTAGTCAAAAGATTGTACGTTGTCATCAATAAGAACATCTTAATAAATTGTTGGTTTTCCATGAGTGAAAAGAAGAAAAATCTTTAAATGTTGCTTTATCTTATATTCATCTAAGAACAATAATGGGTATGTACAATATTATGCTATAAATATCCATTGATTAATGATCTTTAATAAGCGTGTGTTTAAGTGGAGATTGCTACTTTAAGTAATGTGACAAGAACAATGTACTTAATAGGGAAACTGGTTAAAAAAAAAAAAAAAAAAAAAAAAAAAAAAAAAAAAACTTTCTTATATTGTTAAGAGTGCGAGTAAAAAATAGCCACTAAAAGATAGCTAGATGATATATAATATAAAAAAGCGTCCTTATACTAATGTGTAATTGGTTAATCTATCTTCTAGTCTTACATAATCTTATAAGGTAAAAACTCTGAGAGTAAATTCCATATTTTATGAGTTTGATCAATAATATTATCTACCAATACTCGAACGTTGGCTACAATTTGATTTACCATTTGCAAATGTGGATGTTGATAGTTTGAGATTTATCAATAGTCTCTAGTTAGCACATAAGCTTGTAAGATCGTAGAACCTCAAGTTGTCTTGCAAATTTGCAAAGGGGGCTCGAGTTAGAATTTCTTGGTTACGTTAGCCAAAAAAATTATATGTTGTCATCAATAGGATTATTTTAATAAATTGTTGTTTTTGCATGAGTGAAAAGAAGAAAAATCTTTAAATGTTGCTTTATCTATATTCATCTAAGAACAATAATGGGTATATAAAATATTATGCTATAAATATCAATCGATTAATGATCCAATCATTTTTAATAAGTGTGTGTTTAAGTGGAGATCGCTACTTTAAGTAATGTGAATGCACCAAACTCATGTAGTGCTCAAGAACAATGTACTTAAAGGGAAACTGATTAAAAAAAATAAAAATAAATAAATAATAATAAATAAATAATAACTTTCTTATGTTGTTAAATGTTAATAGTGAGTGTAAAAAATAGCCACTAAAAGATGGCTAGAATGATATATAGTATAAAAAAGCGTCCTTACTAATGTGTAATTGGTTAATTTATCTTCGAGTCTTACATAAGCTTATAAGGTAAAGACTTGGAGAGTAAATTCCACATTTTCTGAGTTTGGTCAATAATATTATTTACCAATACTTTAACGTTGGCTACAATTTGATTTACCATTTGCAAATGTGGATGTTGATAGTTTGAGATTTATCAATAGTCTCTAGTTTTCACGTAGGCTTGTAGGATCGTAGAACCTCAAGTTGTCTTGCAAATTTGCAAAGGTGGCTCGAGTTAGAATTTCTTGGTTACGTTAGCCAAAAAAGTTATATGTTGTCATCAATAGTATCATCTTAATAAATTGTTGGTTTTGCAAGAGTGAAAATAATAAAAATCTTTAAATGTTGTGTATTTTTTATATTCGTCTAACAATATCGGGTATGTACAATATTATGCTATAATTATCTATTGATTAATGATCCAATCATTTTTAATAGATGTGTGTGTATAAGTGGAGATCACTACTGTGAATGCACCAAACTCATGTAGTGCTTAAGAACAATATACTTGATAGGGAAACTAACCTAAAAGAAGCTATTATTATAAAAATTCTCTTTTTGACCTCACAGGTAAAGAAACATAAAACACAATTTATTGTGCAATATTAACTTTTTTCTGATTGATCAAGTCTATAAATCCAAGCCTGTGTCACACGTCTTTGAACCGAATAATTCTCTCTTTTTAAGGTAAATGTGGAGTAACTACCAAAAGCGCCGATTACAACTAGCAAAATCGAACTCGATTAATTTAGTTTCTCGGAAATTTAAATAACGTACTAGGTCTCCAGTTCTCATGAAATTTCCATCTTTAGGTATTGTTGTTGACTCGTTGCCCTGTTGTTTCTCCGTCTCGATCTACCCATACAAGAATATTATAGCTTTCTACCTGAGCAAAGCAGTTTCAAATTTTATTTACCGAAACATATATAGTGTGCAGGAACTTTTCCTCCTTTTGGTTATGAAGGAAACACCGTGGGCACCCAGCATCACTACAGTCTCACCCAGTCATTGTTACAGGATAACCCAAAGTCGAAGAGACTGTAACCCAAACAATGCGTTTATAGAGATGATTTTCATCTATGAGTATGCTAATTTATTTGATTTTGAGTAATGTATATCATTTGTAAAAACACATATTCCTTGAGCATAGAATATAAATAAAGATTCAATAATACTCAACAAGTTAATATTGTATGATATCGCAAAACCAGTGCAACTCATTAGTTGCCTGCACGGTTAAAGAATAATGCCTGCTTGAAAAAATATCCAGCCATTTTATAGAGCAATAATTACAGAATACAAACCAATACTAACACCAATACTAGCTATACGACACGAGTTTAACAATTTAACCAGTCTAACTAGTCAAACATTGATATCTATACTGACTACACTAACTAGCAAGAAAGGCTGGTTAGGTGTATTATCAAACATTTAACCCCTATGCTGTTTATTTTTTTACTTTGACTTCTATCTTACCAGCCATAGACCGGGTTTTCTACCTGTGGAGGTAACAAATGAAGATCTTTACAATGCTGCTGGCTGTAATCCCGTGTTCCTGGGACCGCACCCGTGCACTGCCTTAAGAACTCATTACCCGTCAAACAATAGTGTGCGAAAGCTAATCCTCCATCAACAACCGATGTTAAATTCGGGACTGATTTTGACTTTCTAACGCTGGCACTTACTTTATTTGACTCTGAATTGTCTCCATTGTAGGACATGTTCAGTATCTTGTCAAGATCAGAATATTCCATAAACCTTTGGGTAGCTGCTTCCCATGACAGATTGTATCTTTGTTCCGGTGTAAGAGGGTGAGGGTCACTTGACATGGCTTCTTTTACTTTGTTTACGAATTCTTCAGGTGTTTTGTACGTCAAACAATTTGGAAACGCTCTGAAGAAGTCGTTGGAAGGGTGATCGGCGCAGACTACGAATTTTCCCATGGCGAGGGCCTCGGCTGTGGCTGTGCAGAGCACATCACTCAAGCTAGGATTTATGAAGACTTTATAACTGCAAGATCAACAGATAGGCAAATCATGTCATTTAAATGATTTAGGTGAAATAGGCATGACTCACGCTAGAAATTATGAATCACATTTTAATAAAAATTCTTATATAAATTGATGTGTTACTTATGAATTATGATTGTAAAACAGTAGTCACAATAACAATATAATATTGAACGAAAATGATTTAGGAGGTTGTTTGTATTAAAAGAAGGCCTGGGAAACTTTCAACCTCCATCCTTCGCCATTTTCCTAAACTTTTTAATTGCTCTGGTATAAAACACAACCCGAATTAACCCTTTTTATAAGTAAATGGGCTAAATGCCAACTTTTTTTAGCGACTCATAAATGGATATGTAATGATGTATAGAGAAGCAACATTAGAAAATGATCGTTAGTATTCTTACTCATGAAGCGAGTCATCAGCATGGTCCCTGCCCTTCATAAAGTTAACATTTAATTCCAATTTTTTGGCTGTGCTCTGTACTTCATGAGCATCCTCTCCATTGCCATAAACATCAAGTTTAAAGCCATTTAGGTCATTCTTTTGCTTCGATAATAAATCTATTAGCTCCCTGTATCCTTTGGCCCAAACCATCTTGCCCAAGAAATATGCCCCTTTAGAGAACTTCTGCTCTCCATCCTCCTTTACTGCAGACATTCGTTCCCCAATTTCCAAAAACTTAGGGTTCACACCATGAACATTGCAAATCACGGACTTGGGTAAGTCTTGGGTTGCAGCAGAAAGGCGGAGAACCTGAGCAGAGAACATAAAAGTTAGGTAATTGCATATAGAATTTCAAGAATAGCAAAAAAAATTCTAGACCAATAAGTTCATATAAACCATGATCAGGTCAGGTTGCGTTGACCTAAGTCACTTTCATGTTCAAAATTTTATATTCTTATAGTTGAGCAGTGTGTCATATATAACTTTATAAAACTGAGTATTTTGACTAATCTAATTTGACTGGGAGGAACTTATGAATCGAAAGTACACTTTGTGGTGATCAGTTTCCTTTTTAAGTTAATTGTTTTAGTTACATGAGGAAACAGTTATGTACCTTGTCACAATAGGCTCGTGTCACCCAATTGTTTATGTGTTTCACAAAGAAAGCTTGCAGAGCACCATTTTTCTCCCTCTTGATATACTCCAAGTAATTTGTGTGAACAACACCAACAACATGATTGAATTTATCAGTCCACCGTTTACCATGGTGGTACCAGTTCAAATGTTCTGGTTCTTCAAGGATTGCAATATCAGCATCCTTAGATGAAATAAACTGGGAAGTGTCTCCAGCAGGTAATATACTACGCCTTTCTTTTTGAAACTGAACAGAAAGAATAAGCACATGTTCAGTACAGATGACATCCTAGACAACATTACTGATTACAGAAAGAAAAAATAGAGGCGAAGAAGTTACCTTTCCGGGATAGAAGGATATTTTAAAATCAGCATTAAACCCCACTCTTTCCTTGAGCCAGTCGCGTATATAAACTTCTTGTTCTTCTGGTGAGCTGAATGTAATGTTATTTGGATAAACTAATTCTTGGTCTGTTCTAGTAAGCCAAGGAACCAACAAAGTGACACTTTGTTTTTGAGACTTTGCCAAATAAGCTGCTCGAAACAACGGATTTACAGCTGTCCCTGTCATCCAAGGTAGACTAGCAGTTGTGACAATGGCTACATGTCTTTTTCTGTCTGAAGTGTCTCGTTTAGTAAGATCGTCCCATAGCCCACCATCATAATGATGACCTGTACTTTGAAGCACACTTGCTAATCTTAAATCGAGTTCATCATTTATGTTATCACCTTCAAGAATTGATGGCTCTCCTGCAGGAAAGGACCGTAACAAAAGTTGATTTTTCCTTTTTCCGCATAAGCTTTCCACCACCTTGTCAGATACATCTGCAACACATTTGGCCTAAACTAATTAGATTGCAATGTTCAAAATTTACGGGACTCTTAATGACAATAAGTAGAATATGAATGACAAAAATTAATTCTTACTAAGAGAAAAAGACAAACTGATTACCTCTCTTAACACCAAGGTGATCTAGAAAGGGACCAGACTGCCTAACCAAACATGCCAGAAGTTCTTGAAAATCCAAAGGTGGAACTTCCTGAGACATTAAAGTAAATGGCCGAAATGTTCAGCATAAGAATCTGTACTCTAAATAAACTGGTGTAGTTTATTAGGTATGTGACAACATAGTATAGATGCCAATTTTTAACCCATTTAGTAGAAAAGGGTCAATTCAGGTTGAATTTTTTTGGATTATGTATCTAGAGGCCGCTCAAATACTAAACTTTTTACTTTTAGGCCACCCATTTATTTAAATTAACTTATAGGCCACCCAAATATGTGTTTGTTTCATTTATACCAATCTCATTCAAATTCTTGCCGAAAATTTATACATGTTCAAGAATAAAGCTAATTTTAATATATCAAAAAATAAAATAAAAAATTTAAACATAAAACACTAGTTAAATTATCATAAATCACTTTTAACTATATAAAGTTGCACTTAAATAATGGCTAAAAACAATATTTTACATTCCAATAGTTATTTGTGTTGTTTTAATATGTTATATTTAGCTTTATTCTCGTTTTTCAAAGATTTTCAAGAAAAATTTATCCGAAATTGGTATAAACGAAAACAAATAGATAAATGGTTGGCCTATAAATTAGTTTTGATAAATGAGTGGCCTAAAAGTGAAAAGTTTAATAATTAGGTGGCCTCTCGATATATAATCCCATTTTTTTTAGTAACAGTCACATACGTAAATTAGAAACAATTTATTGTAACAGGTGAAACAAATCAAAAGTTGCATAAAAGGTATTTAAATGCTTCCAACCTACAAAATCACCTTATTAAGAAGTTGGCCAATCTTGTAATACTACAGTTTTTCAAACCAACCCGTTTTAACCTTTACCCAGCCCCCTTTTTATTCATCTCTAGCAACATTTCAAAAATAAATTAAACACGGAATAAAGACCTTGCAAAAAGGATTCAAGGACCAAAAAAGTTCCAAAGGGAACTTGAGTACCTCTATAGAACAAAAATGTAAACTTGAAGAACAATATGTTTAACATGTTGATTAAAACATTTTTCTTTCAGATAATTTGCTTGCTGTTATCAGATTATAACAAGAAACGCATGGTCAAAAGTTGGATTTTATTATTATAAAGTGGTAACATACTGCTGTGCTTAGAGGTCGCTATACCAGTAGATAGGATAAGGTAGGTTGTGGTTTAGGAGGTATTCTGTGTGGTAACTTGTTTTCAAAGGAATATATGAAGGTACACTGATTTTGGAGCACATTTTAAAATTGATTTTGTAATGCGGTATAGCGAGAGTTTTCACTTCATATACATTTCTGATTAATTTATCACTGACGAAAAAGAGAGGAATATTGAAATAATATGAGATATAAAGCCAAAAGGCGCACAAACTAATACAAGTAGATCTACGCGATCCAAATCAATACCTTTGAGTACTCTGGCTCCTTACAAATTGCTTTCTGCAAGATGAACAGAAACAACATGTAAGAAACACACGTGTCCAGTAAATTTCAGTTATAACGAATATCCAATTGATAACTTCATGCTGCCAATTTATCGAATAATTAAAATGAGTATATCTGTAGAGTTTTCACACGTCTGATAGCATCAATCTACTTATCTACTATAATATTCAAAGTAATATTATAATTTTAAATATGCATACAATATATGCTCAATTTGTTTTCAAACGTCATACTGAACATTAGCACCAGATTAACAATGAACAGTTACAGATAGCTCCATGTTAAACTTAAGGACTTTACACTTTCAGGTAACCAAATTAGGTAATATATGCATATACTATACTTAATTGCCAGAGGGACTTTCTATCACGCTTGATAAAGATCTTAACACCATACTTCCTCAATAAATTCCCATGACGTATTATGTTCAGAAGCGTTACTTCCATCATTCGATGCTTCTAGATTTGCTCTTTTTTATTTTAATATTTACCCAGTTATCCACTAGATCCCCTTCCATGCAACCTAAATTACACTGCAGTAGCGATCACTATGACAAAGCCGCCTAACATAGTTCAATTATCAATGCACTACTATAGTAATTCATATATAAGGTCATAAATCCATTGGATAGAAATTGCTTTTTAGCGGAAAATTAGTGTCTACTGTTGGTCCTAATATTTTTAAACCCGGATACCATGCTACTATTATGAAACGATATGAGGTACAACAAAACTTCTTTCAGTAAAAAAAAAATTGAACACTCAAGACCCACTGGATAATAAAGGCTGAAAGGTCATCATGAACTGTATTATATAACCTTGTAAACAGCTTTATGGGACCTAGATAAAGTTCTAAGAGCTACTTAAGAATTTATGATGTGTAACATCCTAAATACCGCAATTGATGTTTATTAAGTGTAAAAACTAAAAAAAGAGTTGAGTGCACATTGTATTGCATATATGGGCATGAAATTAACACAAATATGAACTATTAAAGCAATGGGTTGCATGGAGTTGAGGTCAATCCATGACAAGAGATGTTAACGTAGTTAGTTGGCTCATGATCTCTTTATCCCTTAAAGGCCAACTAGTTGGTTCTAAGTCGGAAAACGTCAAGGCAAATCATATTCTTAGGCGTATGAGCCTAGACATGTCACTCTTTTGCTCCAATTGCGCACGTGAGGATCAACAAGGCTTATTAAATAAATGATTTTCTCTAATCTTTTCCCGATCTAGAACTAACCACAAGTTATACTAGCTACCTTACTAACATCTCTTAACAAGGACGTCTTCAATTCTTCCTAACCAATTGATTTCATCGTTACATCAATCCAAAAATTCAAATATACAATGCATCAACATAACCGAGTTAAAAAACACTTACCAAACTCGCTTTCACCTTCTCCACCAATTCACTATTCTTAAGCCCCTCAATAATCTCGGAACTCGAACTCCTCCGCTCCAGCTCCCTCAACCGCGTCTTCAACGCTCTAATCGGCTCCCAGCTCTTCTCCACCTCCCCCTCCCCCTCCCCCTCCCCTCTCCACTCCCAACTCAAATCCCGAACCCTCGTCCTCCCCCCAAACCTATTATACCCACCCCCCTCCTCCACCTCACTCACAATCGCATTCCTAATCGCCGACAAATCAATCCGAATCTTCGCCTTACTCGGACTCCACTTCTCCAACACACGTTTACTAAAATCCGGCGAGCTTAGCCTAAACTCCGTCAGCTTCGGCTGCAGCTTCTTCACGAACTCGATCTCCGCCGGAGACGGAGAAGACGAGTTCGTGATCGCCGTCGCCGGAAAACTCGACCGGGAAGCTGACGTCAGAAAATTCTCGAATTCGCGATCAAATGACGACGCTAAGTTCTTAAACGAATTCGCTCTGTCCTTCATTAACTGAAGATCTGCTTCTGTTGAATCCTTCACTTCTCTCCATCCTTTTGAAATGAACGAAAAAGCTTTCTCCGCCGTCACGGCGGAGACGACGGCGGTGGACGACGGTGACGGCGGTGGCCTTGGCTCCGACGGCCGGAAGTTTATCATGCTCACCGTTGAGAAATGAATACAGTTAGGGTTAGGGTTAGGGTTTTGTAACTGTGTTTTTTAGTGTGTGTTTTGGGGTGAGGAGTTAACGGTTGAGCGAAATTCGGTATCTTGTTTGTGTTTGGGTTAAATTAAAAGAAAAAATATTTGGTGCTGACACGTGGCAGGCCACGTGGGATGTGAGATTTTCTGGGTGACGTGGCGGGTGGTGATTGGTGGATTGGTGGGGCCTAGAGATGAAGGAGATGGTGACGTGGAATTTTTTTGTGGTTTTCTTGAATTTGCCGGAAGATTCCTTGGCATATACTATGTGTGAAAGAAACAAGTAAAGTGAAATAAAGTTTTTTTTTTATTCTTGTTTGAATTTGTTTATTTAATTGTTTAATTAAGAAATGAAAAACGTTTCTCAATGTAGTGAGTAACAATATTTGAAACTTGACTTCTCCTTTTTGAATTCCGAAAGTTGGGTGTAAGGCTATGTTTGGCGCGGAGCTTTTTTGGAGCTTTTTGGGGTAATGAGCGGTGAGAATGAGCTTTTTTATTTTTTATGTTTGTTTGGCATGAGAGCTGTGGGCTTTGCTATTTTTTAGGAAAGCTCATTTTCTCAATGCTTCTTTATGAAGCTGTGAGCTTTTTTGCCTACTGCTCACAGCTTACAGCTACTGCTCACTGCTACTGCTCAATGCTACTGCTCACAGCTACTTTTGCCAAACATAGCCTAAGTCTTGCATAGTCAACTCTTAACTCATAAATTATTAAAGAGAAAGCTTAAGAAATTAGCAAGAAATAAGATAGGAGGAGCATTAGTAGCGAATCTCTGATATTATAATTCAATTTCGAGAAAGTCATGAAGCAGAATAAGATTTTCATCTGAAGTAGCCATTTCTTTCAATAGTTGAAATATTTTCATCTGTCTAAATGCTTTTCGTAACTCACTAACTCCTTTGATCGAATTTAGACTAGCTCGTGAATGAACATATTCGATAAATTATTCTACGCTTAGCTCGAAAGCAGTTACGAAGAGATCTCCGTTAAGTTGCATATATCTAAGTCAAGACTTATTCTGCTCGGGTAACCTTTTTTTTTTTTTTTTTTTTTTTTATTTATTTATTTTTTTAAACGGCGAGTTAGTAGTTAGTGATTCGAGCTCGCAATGACATCCAATTAGGCAGTATGCAAGTATCGAACATTTCTCCTTAGGGGATAAACCTCACTCCTACTTCTATTTTTTTAGGCCCCTGAAGGTCCATGGTGAGACTCGAACCTGTGACATCTCCAAAGATACCTCCCCAAGGTTACACTTATCTATTTATCTATTTACTATTATCTATTTACTTGAATTTTTGAAAATCCTTGTGTAATTGTTTACATTTTACCTTTTTACATGTTGTTCCACCGAGATTATATATTGTCGTTATAATTAAGAGTTTAAGACTTGCATCATAACTATTCAGTCACAATAATGTGATTAGGTGGTAGAGTTCTCAAAGTATCAATGACGTATAAACTTAGTAAAGAAAACAATACATGTGAAATTATGGGCACTTTGCCAAACGAAATAGACCAACATTAGATTGTGTCACGGCAACTAAAAGGTTGTATCCATATTTGTACATTGTCCATTTAAAATTACATATACCTATAGTTATATGAGATACTCATAATGCACGCAATTTTGGTATCCATTACGTGACATACGTTTTTAAGAAATTTGCAAACTACATAAACATGATAATGTGATGTCTTTTGCCATTTATGATATGTTGTTTATCAAATATTGTCGACATGTATGTGTCATCGTTAATTTGTTTTGTTAATTTTGCATGACTTGTACTCTTTATACATTATTGTTGGTGACTCGTTGTTATCTTTGTTGTCCACATGTACACGGGAAACTTGTCAATTGATTTGAACTTTTTGCCCCATGTCTTCGTTGTCTTATCCCATTGAAATTTAATGGCTACAAGCCTACAATTATTTGACCACATATAAACCATATACTTCATAAGATGTGATCCCTACCAGTGTTTGCCTTCATTAGCAAGTCTTAATTATATTCACATGAACAAGTGGTGTGATGTTATATGCTTGCGCGTTGTTGAATTATGGTGGTTATTGTCAATTATTATTTTACATATCATTTTTTTCGTAAAATGTTGATTACCCGCAACGTTGATTCCTCCACATACTTTAGGTAAGACATTGTTCGAATAAACTCATCAGCTCATTTCGAAGGACGTGACAATTTTATTCAGAGTGTCGCTCTTTAAAACTAAGATGTTGTTTGTTTATTAAGATACTTTAAATCTAAATCTGATTCGTATATTTGAAGTTGAATCAGAGGTATAAATGTCTGAATCTGAATCAAATGATATCGTTTGTTTTTTACCTTTTTAATGTCTAAATGATATAAGTACAAATCAATTTTATTCTTAAGAAACATAAACGTTTTTAAACATTATATAGAGCATTTGAGCCATAAAATTAACATAATTTAGAAACGTAACATTCAAGTCAAAATTTAATCTCATAAAGTAGTTATATATTGTTGATCTATTGTACTCCCCATATGATTGAACATCTTCATCATTTTACAAATTGCCACTATCATTTACTTTGCAATCATAAGATTAACATTGTACATAACATTCTCAATTAACAATTAAAATATTTTTTAATGAAATAATTTAAGCTCATATTAAAACTACACGTGCAGATAATTTAATTTCATCAACTAGTTATATATTACAGTTATTTGAAAAGTTCTTAAGTTTGAGCATCAATATTATTATTTTGAACATTACTACGTATTTGTTAAGCAAAAAGAAAATGATGATTCTCTTTAACGTACTATCAATATTAAAGGAGAAGTCGAGAAAAATATCGAAAAAAAAAGTAGACAATTAAAGACATTAAGACACCCCTTCCATATCTAGTTAGTTAAAAGGTTTGAGCATCTGAGCGTGTCTAAACGAGAGAAAAATGCACTTATTAGCTCAAATGTATAAGCGCTTATGAATGAGTTAGATCAATAGGCTGTTAAGACTTAAGATTTGTATGTGTGTGATGGGATAATGTACATGGAGGCTAGTTATGTTTTCAACTTTTAACATATAGGCCATCCATTATTGAAATAAACTTATATGCCGCTCAACTATTGGTTTATTTTCGTTTACACCAATTTCGGCCAAATTTATGGCCAAACTCTATAAATAATAAATAAGGAACTAACTTGTAACTTATTCAAGCAATAAGAATGAAAAGTTTGATGTGAAATACCGATTATACGCTTAATTTAAGTGCAAACTTATATTATTAAAAGTACTTTAGAATGATAAAACTGAAATTCCGCGGCTGGTTTTTTTTCGTATTAGTTTAATATGTTAGTGTTAGATTCATTCTTGACGTTTAATAATTATCCGGATTAAATTTGACCATAATTGGTGTAGACGAAGATAAATATATCGTTCGATGACCTATAAGTTACTTTTATTAACTGAGTGATCTATATGAAAAAAAACTTAAAAATTGAATGATCTCTCAAGTTATTATTTTTTTTTTCTTAAAGAAAAATAAAAAATAAAATAAATTATTGTTGAGTGGTTTGTATTTGGGTCTTTTGGTAAGAGACCTTGATACATATGCATTATAAGGTTGTAACGTCATCTATGGTGTAAGCCACCGTACTGAGCTCATATTATACACCCCTCGTGTCAATGTCATGGCCACCACCAGTTGAGCTATAGGCAATTTTCTTTCCTTTTTTGTAAGGCTCTTAACAGTGGGACAGAAAAAAACGAGTGAGAACATCCGTCGACCGATGTCAATATCGACTCTTTTTTTTTTTTTTTTTTTTTTTTTTTTTTTTTTTTTTTTGTTCAAATTAGCCATTTATAAAGTTAAGGGGGTAAAATGATTTTTTTTTTTTTTTTTTTTTAATTGCAACGGGTATTTAATAGTTGAGGGGGGTTTAAGTGATTTTTCTTTTTTCTTCTTGTTTTTACATGTTGCTTTCTTTAACCTTGCGCGTTAACGTGCCTTTAACCCTGTATGGTTAACCTGCCTTTAAGAAGGGTGGCAGTGGGGGCGGCATCACCCACCGACAAGGGCATGCCGGCGGTGAACACCGCCGCCACCCCATCGGCATGGCTAGCGGCAAGCATTGAGCGGCATATATTGCCTCCGAGGCATTCTTGTTTCATGTGATTGTTGGAGTATGCTCGTGTCATAATAAATAATTATATGGCTAGTTATATGTGAGCCTATGGGGTCACGCACATATACACTTAGGTACCACTTTATATATCGTGTTTATTGTATTTACAATATATAAATAACCTTACGTAACTAGGAAACTCTATCGGGCTTCTAATAATTAAGTAATGGACTTAGTTTTTTGGACTTGGAAAACTTATGGGAGGCCCATAAGAGCCCACATAGAGGCCGGCCTAGGGGAGGGTTTCTAGGGGGGATTGGTTTTGATTTTTGGTCAAGATATATGTGAGATATCTCCTCACAATTAACCAACCACATACCATAATTCTCTCCCCCTCTCTCTCCCTCTAACTCACGGCACAAACAAACCACCCTTCTAGGATTTTGTTTTTCTAGATCTCTTGCTTTGAATCTTGTTCATTCAAAGGCAATAGAAAGGTTACGGGGTTAAGGACTAACATCAAAGGGGTAACCAAGGAGGTGTAGTGTGTTTCATTCTTAGAGGAGATCAACCTTATTGATCTCTTGGGTTTCTTATTCCAAACGTGGGTTTGGTGATTGTTGGTGACTCCCGGTGAACGCTACAAAGGTATAAACATGTTGTGTTTATTATTTGATTAATCATATTGGCTATATGGATCCGTGTGGGTGATGTTGTTCCGCTGCGTTTATTTGATTCATATATATTTTATATTCTTACATCACCTATAGTGGTATCACGAGCCATCATATGTGCCATATGATTATCGGGTACGTGTAAAATGGCCTAAAACGCATGTTTTTTTATCGATTTATGAAACGATTTCAAATCAGGCCCTATGGCTTAATTTTCTGTGGTAAAAAGATAATTAAAAGGTCCTAACATTAGTGGGTTTTGAACCTAAGGCCATTTGACACAAGTACCAAACGGGGTTTTAATTCTTGTCAATTAATTTCTTCGTTTTCGTTGGCTAACAATTTAATTCTTGTTATTATTTTGTTTTCCATGGCAAATACATGCATGTTTGTCCATGGAGTTAGCCAACACCTTGTTTCATTCATAATATTATGGTATTATTATGTTTATATGCAAATCCAATGAAAACCTAGACCACTTGTGCATTGAATGGTTGTTTATGTTGTTTAATTTCGTGTTTTGGGGTTTTGCCATTGTTTCGGCATTTATGTAATTATATTCTTTTGGTTGTAGCCATTGTTTGGGCACTTTTATAGTAGATTAAAAGTAGATTAATTGTATTTTACTTTCAATATAATGTAATCGTGGCTTGGTGGTGAAAGGCGAAAGAGTTAAAGACGTTTTTGCCGAAAAAATGACTGCTGGAACACCAGTTGGTAAAACGGAGTTTCCCGGTGATTGGTAAGGTCTTTTTGGCTGAAATTTTTTTTTTGCAGGTACCCAAGACATGGGCCTACAACTTTCTAGTTTTGAGCTAAGCCCGGGGAAGCCTCCTTCATGGACTTTTGGGCCCTCTAACACAGAAATTCTGGAAGGACAAAAACTGCTTTTCATGTGCATCATGGGCTTCCAACTTGCTCTTGATTGTCTTGGAGCAAGTGGGAGTCCTCCGTGTGGTTGTGTGGTTTGTCCCTAGTTGACTCTTGGTTTTCGTGATGGCTCACGAGACCAAGCATAGGTTTTTTCATCGGTTGAGGCTTTGCATATTGTGGTTGTGTGGTTGTTTTTGCTTTTTATATATCTTGTTTCATATGTAAAATTGCAAATAGTTTTCTATAAACTTAAAACGAATCACAAACCATTTTCAAAACTAAGTCTTTAGTTTTACTAAGTTTATGAAACTTGAAATCATTGTTTTATAATAACACCTTAACTTGTTATGTATGTTATTTTATTTATGTATTGTCCAAACTTTATTATCCATGTAGGCTTAATATTAGTCATGAAAATGGACAACTTGACACACATAAATTAAAACAATGATTAAACTTAAGTTAAGAAATGTTTTTAACTTGTGCTACGAAGGATGAATGCATGCTCTTTTCGTACACCTTTTGATCTACATCAAAAACTTTTACCCGTCAAATATAAGTCACGCCGTCCAATTTTGAGAACACTTGCAATTACTTTTTGCCTATGCGTGGGACCTAGGTTGAATTGTAACCCAAGGTGACTATTCTCTATACGTGGGACCTAGATATATTCTCGCACAGTTTCAAATTGGATGACTTAATCGAGTTAAGCGGTGAGACCTTGACCCGAGGCAAAGATGGGACTAAACATGCCAGCTTGACACTAGTTGCTTGTTCACTAGTGCCATGAGTCCCATAAAGATCTAAGAGTTGCACTTGTAATGTAATTGGTCGACGTTACCTACCTATTGAATCCTCCATTGCTAGCAGATCAACTGATGTGATGGTGGAACCTCAATGAGGATCTTAGCCTTTTCGTAAAATTAATTGTTTTAATATTGTAAACATGGGTAGTTAATTTTAAAAAGGATTAATTATTGATAAATTACTAAAATTGAACTTTGTTTATTTTGTAGATGACAACTCCAAATTCAACCATGAACAACTCATCAATCAAATCAATTCTCGAGAAAGAGAAATTGAATGGTAACAACTTTTTGGACTGGTACCGCAACTTGAGGATTGTCCTCAAGGCTGAACAAAAGTTTTACCATCTGGAGGAAGCTTTACCTGAAGCACCTCCTGCTACTGCTACCCTTGCTGTTCGTAACGCCCACACTCGTAGGAGTAACGAACAACAGGAAGTGGCTTGTCTTATGCTGGCTAGCATGATCCCTGAGTTGCAAAAGAACTTAGAGAACTTTTCAGCATTTGACATGCTGCGAGAACTGAAAGTTATGTTCGAGCAGCAAGCAGAGCAAGAATTGTTTGACACGGTCAAATCTTTTCATGCCTGCAAGCAGGAGGAAGGACAATCGGTCAGTAGCTATGTCATGAAAATGAAAAGCTATCTGGATCAGATGGAGCGACTGGGATACCCCATGCCTCAGATCCTTGGAGTGAGCATGATACTTACCTCACTATCGAAGGATTATGACCAATTTGTGCAGAACTACAACATGCACAGCATGGGGAAAACCATTGCCGAACTGCATAACATGTTGAAACTTGCAGAGAAAGGCATGCCCAAGAAGGCTCCACTTGTCCTAGCTATCAACCAAGGCAGAATTCAGAAAAAGAACAAGGGAAAACCGCAAGCACCTGGCAAGGGACAAGGGAAAGGCAAGGCTAAGCTTGCTTATGCCCCCAAACCCAAAATCCCCCCACCTGCCAAGAAGGAGCACCCGGCCAAGGACACCCCCTGCCACCATTGTGGAGTGGTAGGGCATTGGAGGCGCAACTGTCACGCCTACCTGGAAGGGCTAAAGAAGAACAAAGCTAGCGTTGCTAGCACATCAGGTATCTTCACTATAGAACTTTATACTTTTCCTAACAAAACCTGGGTATATGATACTGGTTGTGGTACTCACATTTGTAATAATGTGCAGGGGCTTAGGGGAAGTCGAAAGCTTAAGCAAGGTGCTTTACATCTGTACGTTGGTAATGGCGATCGTGCAGCTGTGGAAGCAATAGGGAGCTTTGATCTCATCCTCCCAAATGGACTAATTATTGTTTTAAATAATTGCCATTTTGCACCTACTATCACTAGAGGTGTTGTTTCACTTTCGCGTTTGAAAGATGATGGTTACATTCATACTTTTACGGATTTTGGTATTTCTGTTTCTAAGGATAATGTGTTTTATTTTAATGCTATTCCACGTGATGGCATTTTTGAAATTGATATGCGTGATCCTATTTCAAACAATAGTTCTATATATACTGTTAGCAATAAGAAATCCAAACGTAATTTGGATTCTACTTTTTTATGGCATGTCGTCTTTGCCATATAAACAAGAAACGCATTACGAAGCTACAACACGATGGGCTTTTAGAGTCAATCGACAATGTGTCGTTTGATAAATGCATTTCTTGCATATCAGGAAAGATGGCACGAAAGCCTTTTTCCCATGTTGGAGAAAGAGCTACAGATCTACTTGGACTCATTCATACTGATGTATGTGGCCCATTTAGAACAATGTCTAGAGAAGGAGCTAACTACTTCATCACTTTTACTGATGATTTCAGTAGATATGGTTATGTTTACCTGATTAAACATAAACATGAAGCCTTTGAAACGTTTAAAGTCTTCCAAAGTGAAGTAGAGAATCAGCTTGGCAAGACCATTAAGGCTCTTCGATCCGATCGAGGAGGTGAATATATGAGTCAAGAGTTTTTAGATCATCTAAAAAGGTGTGGGATAGTCTCACAATTCACTCCTCCATATACACCACAACACAATGGTGTCTCTGAAAGGAGAAATCGAACCTTGCAAGACATGGTTCGATCTATGATGAGTCTAACAACGTTGCCAATATCCTTTTGAGGTTATGCTCTAGAGTCTGCTGCACGCATACTCAATATGGTTCCAACTAAGAAGGTTGATAAGACTCCATACGAAATATGGCATGGGAAGGTCCCTAATCTGTCTTACTTGAAAGTCTGGGGTATTGAGGCTCTCGTTAAACGAGATACGTCAAACAAACTTGAGCCTAGAGCTATCAAGTGTATCTTTGTAGGATACCCAAAGGAAACGATGGGTTACTATTTCTACTACCCAACCAAGAACAAAATATTTGTTGCTCGATATGCTGAGTTTTTTGAGAACAGTCTCATCTCACAAGAAGCAAGTGGGAGCAAAGTAGACTTTGATGAACTTTAAAGCGAAGATGCACAACCTTCTAGTAACACTAGTGAACATCAAAATGAGACTGAGCATGAAAATGTTGAGCCTCTTCGAGATGTTGCTCCCATTCGTAGATCCGAAAGGATACCTCAAGCACCTGAACGATATGGTTTTTATATCGATGCTGAGGAACATGAGTTAGGGGATAATTGTGAACCCGCTAACTATCGAGAAGCTATATCGTGTCCTGAACGCGAGAAGTGGAACGAAGCTATGAATGTGGAAATGAAATCCATGGAAGACAATGATGTCTGGGTCGAAGTAGAACTACCTCCCAATGCTAAAACCGTTGGGAGCAAATGGCTCTACAAAATAAAGAGCGACGTGGATGGAAATGCACATACCTATAAAGCTCGTCTAGTAGCAAAAGGTTTCACTCAAATCTACGGAATTGACTATGAAGAAACCTTCTCGCCTGTTGCAGACATAAAAGCAATTAGGATTCTTATAGCCATAGCAGCGTATTATGACTATGAGATTTGGCAAATGGATGTCAAGACTGCCTTCTTGAACGGCTACCTAAACGAGGACGTTTATATGGTGCAACCCGAGGGCTTCGTGAATCCAAAGTATCCTAGCAGAGTATGCAAGCTTAAAAGATCCATTTATGGATTGAAGCAAGCATCTAGAAGCTGGAACAAGAGATTTGATGAGGAAATCAAGAAGATTGGTTTCACTCAAAATCTCGATGAGCCATGTGTATACATGAACACTAGTGGAAGTATAGTAGCATTCCTAATCTTATATGTCGATGACATATTACTCATAGGAAACAACATTCCAATGCTACAAGATGTAAAATCCTGGCTTGGAAAGTGTTTTGATATGAAAGATTTAGGAGAAGCATCGTACATACTTGGAGTCAAGATCTATCGAGATAGATCAAAGCGGTTAATCGGCTTGTGTCAAAGTGCATACATTGAAAAAATCCTGAAGAGATTTAGAATGCAAGATTCCAAACATGGAAGTCTTCCAATGCAACCAAATACGGAATTGAGCAAGGCTCAAGGACCCTCTACACCCGCCGAGGTGAAGAGGATGAAGGGAATCCCTTATGCTTCGGCTGTGGGATCCATCATGTATGCGGTTAGGTGCACTAGACCTGATGTAGCGTTCTCTCAGAACCTAACGAGTAGATTTCAACAGAATCCAGGAGAATGTCACTGGACTACTGTTAAGAACATATTGAAGTATATGCGGAATACTAAAGATATGTTTCTTGTTTATGGTGGTGATGTCGAACGTGAGCTCAGTGTTACTTGTTATACTGATGCAAGCTGGGAGACAGATCGTGATGACATCAAATCCCAAACAGGATATGTTTTCATCATGAATGGAGGTGTTGTTGACTGGAAGAGTGCCAAACAAAGCACACTTGCGATGTCCTCTACAGAAGCTGAATATATAGCTGCTTCAGAAGCTGCAATGGAGGCAGTTTGGATACGGAAATTCATTTCTGGGCTTGGCGTTGTTCCCAGCAATGAACGACCTATGGATATGTACTGCGATAATTCCGGTGCCATAATCATAGCTAATGAACCAGGTGTTCTAAAGGGTGCCAAACACTTTCGTCGGAAAGTTCACTATATTCGATAAGTTATCGAAAGTGGTGATATTCGTCTCCTCAAAGTTCACACAGATGACAATTTAGCTGATCCTTTTACTAAACCAATGTCTTGTACCAAACATGTAGAGCATGCTAGGAACATTGGGCTGCGACCTGCTAATAGTCTCATGTAAATCTGTTTTTAGTATTTTAAATAATTGGAATGTTGAACAGTTGATATCTTTAATGAATTGATGTAATGGTTATTGTCGTTTTCATACATATCAACTGTATTCCATTTTTGCATGTTTAATCCATGAATGATTTAATCATTCAAAATTGTCCATTGTCAGTTGACGATACGGGAGTATCATCGAATTAAGGCAAATGTGAGCATGTTGGTGATTTATTTGCCAAACTCATATGTTGTTCATTGTGATGAACATTGGACTGACCCAACCTTTGAGATTTCACTGCATGGATCGGCGTCAATAGTGAATCTCACAAATGGTTATGTCTCTTATCCTTAGACTTGAGATGCAAGTAGGTCTTGCATGTGCGGAATTTTATTCTTTGATATGGTTAAACGCTGTCCTGAATAAGGTAGTTATAAAAACCATTTTCAGGAGTGATTTGAAACACATGAATGACACGTGCAGTCAAAACAGGATTTGTTCCTCCACATGTCATGGAGTTAGATACTATTGGGCCCCTCGATGAATTGAACAGATGTTTGTATGGCCGTACCCAAATGAGATTAAGATGAATCTTAATTCACTTGGTAATCTTGTTCAATATCTAGATCGAGAAACAGAATAGTTGAACAAATGGAATGACTTTGATCCATGTCTAGTGTTCAACATAGTATCTGTAACAAAAGGAAAGATGGCATTAAAACCATTTAATTGAGACGTTTAAGAAACTACCCTCACATATTTCTAGGGGCATTGGTGTGTTGCTAGACGCTAACCTTTGCTTGTATAATTACTTGATTATTATGACGTCGCAAGTGGGAGCTGTTGGAGTATGCTCGTGTCATAATAAATAATTATATGGCTAGTTATATGTGAGCCTATGGGGTCACACACATATACACTTAGGTACCACTTTATATATCGTGTTTATTGTATTTACGATATATAAATAACCTTACGTAACTAGGAAACTCTATCGGGCTTCTAATAATTAAGTAATGGACTTAGTTTTTTGAACTTGGAAAACTTATGGGAGGCCCATAAGAGCCCACATAGAGGCCGGCCTAGGGGAGGGTTTTTAGGGGGGATTGGTTTTGATTTTTGGTCAAGATATATGTGAGATATCTCCTCACAATTAACCAACCACATACCATAATTCTCTCCCCCTCTCTCTCCCTCTAATTCACGGCACAAACAAACCACCCTTCTAGGGTTTTGTTTTTCTAGATCTCTTGCTTTGAATCTTGTTCATTCAAAGGCAATAGAAAGGTTACGGGGTTAAGGACTAGCATCAAAGGGGTAACCAAGGAGGTGTAGTGTGTTTCATTCTTAGAGGAGATCAACCTTATTGATCTATTGGGTTTCTTATTCCAAACGTGGGTTTGGTGTGACTCCCGGTGCACGCTACAAAGGTATAAACATGTTGTGTTTATTATTTGATTAATCATATTGGCTATATGGATCCGTGTGGATGATGTTGTTCCGCTGCGTTTATTTGATTCATATATATTTTATATTCTTACATCACCTATAGTGATATTTATAGGTGATATTTTCGAACGTTGCATTTATTTTGGTAGCCGTTGGAGTGGAGTGGAGCGTGCATTGGGCCAAAAAAAAAAAAAAAAATCCCTATATATATTACACATTATACATTTCTTTTTCAAACACAATTCATTTCCAAACACTAACATAAACACAAACACTTTACACATATAGTTTTTGAAGCATGGAAAGTGGGAAATCAAGAGGTGGTTCAACACAAAGAGGTCGTGGACGTGGCTACCGTCCTCATGTTCGTCCGCAAGGTCCACCACCGGCGTATCCACAATACCCTCAATCGGGATATTATCCCCAACCTCCACAACCGATGCATCAACAATACCCTCAATCTTTTAACTATCCCCAAGCTCCACCCGCAATGAACCCAAGCCAATATAACATATCGATGACGAGTGACTTCAACCCGTTTGTTGAGTACCGTGAAGGTCCTTCGCGTCGTGAACCAAGTGTGGAACGCGAACTTCCTTTATATGGTGACGACGACGATGTTGACATTGATTTTGTTCCCGAAACGCAACAACAAACTCAAATTGGTATATATATTTTTCGTTATTTATTTGTTGTAGTTTTTATATGTTTTTTTTTTGTCGTTATTTATTTGTTATAGTTTTTATATGTTTTTTTTTTGTCGTTATTTATTTGTTATAGTTTTTATATGTTTTTTTTTTCGTTAGTTATTTGTTATAGTTTTTATATGTTTTTTTTTTTTTTTCGTTATATATTTGTTATATTTTTATATGTTTTTTTTTTTTTTTTTTTAGATGAAGATGTTCAAGTGGGTAAAGGGAAAACTAAAGCGGATAAAAAGAGTTGGACGTCGATCGAAGAGGTTGCTTTGGCCAAAGCATGGATTCATATCTCGACATGTAAAAAAGTCGGGAATGAACAAGGAAGAGATAAGTTTTGGGAAAAGAATTTTGGAGCATTTCAAAGCCACAATTAAAAATACTAATCGAACTCATCATGCGTTAAACACAAAGTGGAAACATTTGAATCAAGCAATGGGAGTCTTTAACGGGCTTCACATCCAACAAGTAATTTTTATATACTTGTGTTAATTTATATATACTTGTGTTAATTTTTATATACTTGTGTTAATTTATATACTTGTAGAATCGCATTCGTGAGAGTAGGTGTGACGATGTCAACGTCTTGGAAAATGCCATGTCTGATTATAATAAGAGGAATAAAGGTGCTTCGTTTAATCATATTGAAGCGTGGAGGGTTGTTAAGGATGAATCGAAATGGTTGGAGCAACCATGTTTTGAAAAAGTATCTTCGACATCTCATTCCGACAAACGAAGAAAGTCGTCGGAATCTAGCTTCTATGGGTCCGGAAGCAATGACAATGTTGATCCTGTTATTCCGGATCTAAATGACGACACAACTCCTGTTTCAAAAAGAAAAGGAAAAAAGACCGCTAGTGAGGCGTCGACAAAGAATAGTGCTGCTGAGTTTATTGGGAAGTATACGTCAAAGAAAGCACTAGCGTTGGATGAGGCCATGGCAGATAAACGTGTAAAGGATCAATTGTCCCACCAGTTGCTGCAGACACAAATCGAAAATGCTAAAAAAAAGGCTATGATTCGGGCACTGAAATTCTACAACGAGCAGCACGAACACATAACCAATCAGGTTATGCGAGATTTCATTATCAACAAAAAACGTGGGTACGCGGAGACATATGGATGGCCTACGGATTTTTAGATTTAATAATGTATTTTTTTTTCCAAATATTATGTAATGCTATTTTAATTATTAATGAAATATTTATGTTTTATTTAAATTGTTTAATTTAATTTATTATTAAAAAAAAAAAAAAAAAAAAAAGAAGTTGGGAGGTATGAAAAAGGCATGGTTGCCACTAAAATGGGGTTGGGAGGTATGAAAAAAGTATGAATGAAGTGGAATGATATTATTGATGGATTTCAGAGGTATGGATGTTTTCGGAATCATAACTGCCAGTGTCCTAACGAGCAAAGGTGAAGGTTTCACACTTTCACCTCTTCATTTGGTTAACATACCCTAGCTCTAACTCTCTCTAACTCAAATAAAGTAAAGTACAGCTATAGCGAAGTTGTTTTGAACTTTAAAAGCTAAAGTAAAGTACAGCTATAGCTACACAACTTACAACTCAAATCAACCACTCCGCCTATAAAGAAAACTAAACGGGGGGCCAAAATTTATTCCACTTGGCGGGAAACCAAAACCCACAAAAAAAATCAAAACCCATCCCCTCCAAAAACCCAAAATCCCTAATTCGATCAACTCAATCTCGATTACAATGCAATCGAAAATAAATTCATTCTTCAAACCATGTTCTTCTTCTACCAAATCACGAACCCTAGCCCCAATTCCATCACATTCGCCTTTGAAGAATATTATTTGTAATGAAGAAGAAGAAGATGATTTTACGAAAGAACCCGATGTTCCGATTATATATACACGAAGATCCGCAAATGTAGAAAGGTAGTATATGTTTTAATTATATTATCTGTTACTTCAATTGTAGTTTTTAATCAGTTGTACATGTGCCTATATTTTGCGTTATTCGGTTATTCGGTTATTCAGTTACACATTTAGTTGTATTTATACTTTATAAGTAGAGATGGTATAGATGGTTAAGCCAAATAATTTTAGTTTGAACAACCGACCTGTTTCCTAACAACTTCCTAACCAATTAATTTTGAAATCCTTCCGTAATAAGCAAGTAAAAGTCTGAATTTTAAGCCTTTCTAATTATAGAATAGTCCCAAAATGCATTATATAGTAGTATAGAAGTATAGATAATTCTTTTGTTTTTAATTATTTTCTAGGGTTAATGGCCTCTAAATGTATCATAGTTGTCATGATTTCCTTCTATATGTATCTAATAATATTTTTTTGCCCCTCCTGGTTTAATAAAATGAAGGGCAAAATGGTCATAAAAAAACAAAAATGCAAGTTTAGTACATAGAATTGCAAAAAAAGAAAAAAAGAAAGAAAAAAAAAAGAAATTGTTCGATACATATAAAAGGAAATCATGACAACTATGATACATTGACAAGCTATTAACCCTATTTTCTACTTAATATGTTTGTCGCACTTGTAGATTTGTAGTAATTAGAATACAATAAGATGGTTTGAGTGCCCCAAACTGCTTATAGCTTATTTGAGTGACTCAAATTAGGTGATTTTCATTGCCAAGATGAATGTGCATATCTGAAAGAGCTTTGTGGTCAGTGGTACCCGTGTTGTGTGAGAATGCTTCCGACCAAATAGTTGTGTGTTCAATTCGTGTCTGGACATGTGAGATATATTTGTCTCAATAAAAAAAAAAGAGAAGAGTTTATTGAGCTCGTAAGCAGATGAGCTAATAAGCATAAACCTTTTTGAATATGCTAACCCAAACACCCCAATGCAGTAGCAGTATGTTTCTGTTTGTGGCAAATAAGGTAAAAGAGCTTGAAAAAGTATTTTAGTTCTGTTATTAGTAGTTAGGGGTGTTTGGGTAATTTTAGTTACGAAAGGGTAACTTAGAAGCGTTTTAAGGATTTGCTTATTTTGAAGTGCTTATCTGTCTTGGACATATGTATGACGGTTTTTTAAGTGCTTATTACTTTAAAATTTTCAGATAATCAGCTTTTTTGAAAACACTCAAAACTGCTTATCTGCTATAAAGTAAACAGCCAAGCACTAAAATAAACCATCCCAAACGACCCTTTACCTTTAAAACGTACTAAAATATGTAGTTTTGACATCAGAATTGTAACTTTATAGAATTAGCATAATAGGGTTACAGTAAAATACTCTTATGCAACATCTTAGACAAGTTGAAGTACATGTTCCAAATTCCCAAAGTTAAAGTAGGCCTATAACGCCTTGCCCTTTTGTGTATTTCATCATATTATTTTGCTACTTAACTTAAGCATTGACAAATGACCTGTTTTTCCTCTATATACGAAATGATAACAATGAGCATTTGGATAGAAATATAATGGACAAGGTTTAGTTTTCAAATTCTGATAGTCTGTCAAATTCTGCAGTGAATTTACAAGGTTTAGTTTTCTATCAACTTAAAAGGAATTTCAATAGAATTCTATCGTTTTTTGTTATATATTTTATTACATTTCACTTGAGAAGTAAAATATGAGCCTTAGTTACACAGAACAAACGGGATGATAGTTTGTTTTATGCTACCTTACATATAGTTACATTACTAGAAATGACTCTTTTGATTTGGGAATACAGTGGGGATGATGATGATGTACTCGGAGAAAATGATTCAAACAAACTTGATTTTAGAGAAGAGTTGCTAGTTGGGAACACCAAAAGGGTTTTAAACAAGAAAAGAAAGTATGCACAGTTTCATCTGGATTTTGGTCAATCTGATTTTATGTTTCGTAATTGTAAAACTTGCGGATTCAAGGTTGTTCCTGGAGACGAAGAGGATGCAAAGCTTCACAAAGATTTTCACAAGAATTACACTCATGGTATTGCATTGAAGGTACGTGTTAATGTCTTTGATATATTTGGTTATTCCACGTTTTCATTTTGTGGTTCCTGCTCTCATCATCCGATAGTAATCAAAATTTTCTTTTTGTGGACGACTATAAACGAGGAGTGGAAAAAACTTTATAAACTAATTGAATGTTGCTTTTACTCATTCATGATTCATGGATATTTTTTTTAGGGTTGGCGTAATGAAAGGGTTGTCGATATGGACTCATTAGAAAATGGTCGTGTTATTTTGGTAGTGAATGATGACCCCCCTGCTCATATTAAAAAGGTACAATGGTCATTTATTAAATGATGGAATGCTTGCTAAACAGTAGGAACAACGATATCGAGGACCTTTGTTTATGACACTTCAAATGAACTTGTAATTGCAGGTTCAGGAGGTTATTAAGATGATGGAGAGTGAGCTTGGTGATGGATGGATTTACCATAAACACTGCAAGGTGGGCTATATGAACATTTCCCTTTAGTATGTTTTTAGATTTGATTGCTCGAATTTCATTCTACATAGATGTTCTATTTCACAATCAATCATCCAATTTAATTTTGGGCAACCAAAATACAAGAAATCCTGACCCTTTTGTTTTCATACTTGTAGGTTTATCTTTTTATTTCCTCCCAGAGAGTTGCTGGTTGTCTTGTTGCAGAGTCAATAGAAAAGGCTTATAGATTAGTTTCCAACTCGGATGCAAAATCTGATGTAACCACCACCACAAAGGAAGAAAAGTCAGTTTCAAACACACTAAAGTTCGGTGGCGTTAGTTTCCATAGAGAAATTGTGAGAAAAAACCATTCAACTAAAAATGAAAGGACATCAGAGGATGCCCTCCTTGGAGCCGTCATTTGTGAAAAAGATGCAGTGCCTGCTCTATGTGGCATTCGTGCAATATATGTTACACCTTCCAACAGAAGAAAACATGTTGCCACTCATTTACTCGAGGCCACAAGGTAGCTTATATCAACCAACTTCTCTAACCCCTTAAATGCATCTTGTAGAGGTGGCAAAATGCTGGTTTGGGTTAATTGGGTGACCCAAAACACTTTCTGTCCAAAGTTTATAACTTTTCATATAAACAATTATTTTGTCAGATACTACTCTTTGTTTTTAAACAAAATGACTTAAGAATTTGTG
This sequence comes from Artemisia argyi, assembly GCA_030686995.1. Lineage (NCBI taxonomy): Eukaryota > Viridiplantae > Streptophyta > Magnoliopsida > Asterales > Asteraceae > Artemisia > Artemisia argyi. Next base: position 57,586,203 of record CM060685.1, read on the forward strand.
CATTAAAAGTACACTTTAGCCGACTTTGACCCATTTGGTCCAGTTAACCCGTTTGGCTTATTACCTGGTAAACATCATCTGAATCGACCCTTTCGTAAGCAAGTGGGTCGAAATTGCCACCTGTCGTATCTTGCAATATATGTGTGCTAAAAATTGTAAACCTTTTACATGCAGGAAAAGTTTCTGTTCGGGTTTGAGCCTTGGGCACTCTCAGTTAGCATTCTCTCACCCAACCAATGCGGGGAAGTTACTAGCTACCAGTTACACCAACACTGAATCTTTCTTGGTATACACAACAAATTCATTGTAAGCTTTTGAGCTCCCAAATTTTGAAGCCGCTGCTTGAACATTAAATAAGAAAACAATTCATTTTAGTCAAACTTTATTATTGATACGATGTTTATTCAAAGGGAAAACACTTGGAATCTTGTAAGTGCCAAATATGGCTACAACACAATGTTCAAATTAAAATCTTTAAACATATGCATCAGGTGTTGTGAGGAGGTAGGCTTCCACAACCTTGTAAAGGCCTAACACCTTTTCTTTGCCCGCCTTTAGTTCTTCTTCCTTGATCTCAAAATCACCATGTGTGTAAATAGTTGTGATCATCTTCGAGATAGTCCCACCATCTGGCAAACCCTCAAACTTAATATCATACGACACTTTCTCAATCTTGTCTGATATACCCATTCCTTCAATTAAAGTGTATTTGTATGTCAATGACTTTTCATCAAGTTCGTCTATTTGGTGCTTCACAAAACCTGCATGCAAGTTTTGAATTAAACATGTGTGATCAAGTGACTTAATTGAGTTAAAAATTATTTTGCTTACCTCCAGCAAAGTTAATCTGCTTAATGCTTCCGGCCCCACCATCACCTTTGATAAACTCGATGCTTTTAATAGCATCTGGCAACAGTTTTGGCATCAGATTGTGTGAGTCGACAATTGAGGCCTTGAAAATTCTTGCGGGGAGAACTGAGGAAGTGTGCTCATCGGTATATGTAAAGACACCCATGGTTTCAAGGCTGAAATTTGGTTGAATTAGTTTGAGTGCTTTGGACTATGGAGATTGAAGGTTGAGAAGGTTGGTATTTATAGATTTTGAAATGAGAAGAGCTTTGCTAGGTTGTACTTGGGTCAATTGTAATTCTACTTTGCATTGACAAGATCGTAACGGGCACCGGGTGAGTATGCACATTCTGTTTCTTGTCAACATATAAAATGGGGTTAAGTGCAATTGACCATAAAAATCAAACAAAGTTAAGAATAATTCTCCTTTATTGTTGATATTAGTATTAGTATTCCGTTTCTTGTCCACTCTGTTCATCACCTTCTTATACTCAAACTTAAGTGTATAATACTTTATTTATTTATTTATTTATTTTTATTGTTTTTTTTAATTTATTTATTTATTTAATCAAAAAGTCAAAAATAGATTGTAGGATAGGAGAATTTATTTGGATAGAAATTTGGATTTAGGTGGGGTGATGGGGTGTTTATGTTATATGATTGCAAACCAGTTGGAACTAATCAGGTTAGGGTTGTATAATAATAGTAAATAATAATATCAAATCAGTTTCTTGAATCTTTTTATGATCTATCATAAGTTTTCAGAAAGATTAGCGAAATTGTATGTCGGAAATGGATGGCTGTAACATCATGAGTGAATTGTTAAATTCCAATTCCTGTTTGAGCTATTTTAGACTGCATAACTGCATAAGATTGATCTGTATATTATAATCAAACAGATTACACAAGTAATATTTATATAAGAAAACATGCGATGCATTGGTTTAATTGAAGTTAGAGTCTTAAAATAAAATTGTACTTTGCCTCTAGTTTAACTTTGTTAAGTTTATCTAATAACCAGTTTTATATAGGGATCCAATCAAATTGGGATAATCTTTAGTTTGACCCGACCATTCTAAGATAAACTTGAACTTAGTTTAGCAATGACTCGATATGAATATAACTGGTCTGCAACCATTAAGTAGGATTGCAAAAACTTGATAAGTATTTGAGTCAAGTCTTTATAAACTTGATTTTGACTTGTTATATGCTTTATTGCTTTGAACATCTATACTGAATCCATTTTGGTCTACACAACTAGTTCATAGTAAACGGTTAATCTGCCAAATCTTGGAATCCATTACTTGTACATTACAATTTTATTGAGTCAAACTTCACTGATAATCTAGTTCAAAAAAAAAAAAAAAAAAAAAAAAAAAAAAAAAAAAAAAAAAAAACACTTCATTGATAATCTGATGATTATTTCAAGGAAACACTGGGTTCTAAGTTCTAACTAAGAATGCCAAATTTGGCTACAACATGAGATAGTTAGTCGTCATTCTATTTTTTTTTTTTTTTTTTTTTTGGCTACAATGTGAGTTTGCTTTGAGAATCTTGAAACATATGCATGAAAGTTTTTGAGGAGGTAGGCTTCCACAACTTTGTAAAGTCTGAAAACCTTTTCTTTTCCTGCTTGAGTTCTTCTTCCTTGATCTCAAAATCACCATGAGTGTGAATTGTTGTGATCATCTCAGAGATCGTCTCACCATCTGGTGAACCCTCAATTCCTCAAACTTAATATCGTACGACACCTAATTTTCAATCTTGTCTGATATACCATTTTCTTCAATCAAAGTGTACTTGTATGTCAATGTCTTCGCATGAGCTCATGTATCTGGTACTTCACGAAACTTGCATACAAGACCTGGATTTTTTTATTTTTTATTTTTTTATTTATTATTATTATTATTATTATTTTTTAAACATATGTGATTAAAGTAGATGTTGAGTTGTGTAATTATTTGACTATACCTCCAGCAATAATGCTTTCAGCCTCAAGATCACCTTCGATAAACTCGAATACCCAATGCTTTTGATAACATCTGGCGATAGTTTTGCAGATTGCGTGAGTCAACAATTGAGGCCTTGAGAATTCTTGCGGAGAGGACTGAGGAAGTGTGTTCATCTCTATATGTCAAGACACCCATGGGTTTTACTTTCAAGATATGAGTCCAATTTGACCGATTCCTTAAAACGATAAGACTTTTGATCTTAGTTTTAGACTACTTATGTATTTTAGCGATATAGAATCGTGAACTATGAACATGCATGGTATCTTTCGACATTAAATGTGGTATAAATGTGTTATTAATGTGGTATCTTTCGGCGCCTCGCGCCTCGGCTTTTTGACCCTTTATTGCATCGACGAGCATCATGCTCTTTAAAACCTCGATAACGTAATAAGAGTGCAATAAACAGTTATAAATTGAGCAGAAGGCAAACTGATTCCTATCACTAAGTGACTCAAGGTAGCGATTAATTGCAAATTAATCGGCCGGGTAATCAGTGTTTTACAGCACTGAGTTATACTATTGACGTGGCTTAACTCAAAAATAAACTTTACATAGTTTGAATTTCATTTTGTATGCCACTACTTCTTATAGTTTTCTGATTTAATTCTTAAAGTATTAAGCCAGTTCAGAAGCGAGTAACAGCTGCATTAACCAAATTAGGATGACAAAAGTTGGTTTTGAAAAGCTCTTTAATATCTTCTCTAGCATTAACTGCCTTCAATCCTCTCTGCAACAAGTCAATAGTCAATGATATCATGCTACAACAACATGAAAATTAACACAAATTGCAGCATATTAAGCTAAATCACAAAATCAAAACACATTCTATAATAGTCACATAAGTTGAACAAAGAGTTTTTTCTCTAAAAATGGCTTCAACCTAATTAATCACATTAACGATAGACATAACTTTCAATAGCTACAATCAACATTAGATCTAAACTAAAAAGTAACAATCACAACCTGATCACAATCACTTTCATTAAAAACTACAAATCACTTAAAGAAAACTTAAACAAAGTCGGACTAATCTTCTTTTGAGTTTAAACCAGTAGAAGGATGATGAAGTTAAAAGTTTCATATCCGTTCCTTTCCGCCTAGGCACAAATCCAGGGTACGATTTATCAAACATGGTAACCGATTCATACTCCAGGTTAACGTCGATTATTTCCACTCTCTCGGTCGGATGTAGAGGAATCAGCTAGTTGTCCATAATCTTGACAAGCTACAAGCACAAGTTACAAAGGTTATAAGGATCGAACTCAACTATGACAAAATACATGTAATTAACATGAAACCGAATGTAAATAAAGTAATAAATGTAACAAGAAAGAAATTAGATCTACCTTAATGTTAACTCTGTCGGTCGGATGAAGTAGTATCACCTAACTGTCCATAATCTTGACAAGCTACGAGCACAAGTTACAAGGGTTATAAGGATCGAACTCAACTATGACAAAATACATGTAATTAACATGAAACCGAATGTAAATAAAGTAATAAATGTAACAAGAAAGAAATTAGATCTACCTTAATGTTAACTCTGTTGGTCGGATGAAGTAGTATCACCTGAGTGTCCATAATCTTGACAAGCTACGAGCACAAGTTACAAGGGTTATAAGGATCGAACTCAACTATGACAAAATACATGTAATTAACATGAAACCGAATGTAAATAAAGTAATAAATGTAACAAGAAAGAAATTAGATCTACCTTAATGGTATATTTCCGAGAACGTCTATTACAACAAAGATGACAAGATAATCGCCATGCCACATGCCACACACGCCTTTCATGGCAAAAATTCATGGCTGGTCCAAATACATTAACTATGAAAAAGAAGGTGGATAATTTTTCAGTGGATCTCATAGATTTATACACAAGCATTAGATCTATTACATTACTACCAGAAAATAAAAAAGAAAAGGTGGATCTTAAGTTGTATTTCAACGGTGGTGGTTTAAGTTGAGAGTAAACTCGTTTGGTGGTGTGAGTAGGGTTTTGATCTAACAGGAAAAGATGAAGAAAAGTTGAGATTGTGATTATTGTGGATTTGTGGCTGTGTGTATTTTAGATAGCAGTCTAGCAGACATTATAGGAATTGGGCCCTACACGTTCAGCCCAAGCAAATCCTAAGCCCACATAATGAATTAATTTTAAGCTTGCATAGTTGCATATAAAAAAGAAGGAAAAAAACTGTGTTGATGAAATTGAGGAAGGAAATACACAAATTGATATCAAGTTTATAGCCTATTAATTAGTGTGGTAATTTTTTATTACCAAATGATAATAAGGAGGATTTAAAGACCGCACATTGGAGCGAAGCATATTTTGAGACAAAAAGTTTACATCATAAAAAAAAAAAAAAAATTTAAGACCCGTTTAGTTGGTGAAAAGTTTTCTAATTTTTCAGAAAATTTTTCATATGAAAAAAGAAAAATTGAAAATCCGTTTAATTAAACTTTTTTTCAACAATTTTAAAATAATTTAAAATTCTCATTCTCTAATTTTAACTAAAAGTTTGAAAAGCTAATTCTATTCTTCTCATTTTTTCCCTAAATTCTCTAAGAATTTAAAAACGGAAAAACAGAAAAAATTTTCACCAGCTAAACGGCCCCTTAGTTTTTTATAAGTTTAGATTCGTGATCACCGTAACCGGAAAACTCGGCCGAGAAGGAAAATTCTCAAATTCACGATTAAATGACGACGCTAAGTTTTTGAATAAATTCGCTCTAATTGTTTTATTGGTTCTATGATAAATATGAGTTTTATATTTAATTTTTGCCTTTGTTTGTATAGACTAGTTATATGAGACTCATAATGCACGCAATTTTGGTATCCATACGTGACATACATTTAAAGAAATTTGCAAACTACATAAACATGATAATGTATATCTTTTGCCATTTGTTTATCAGATATTGTAGCGAAGTCTTTGAATGTTACGAAGTTGTCTGTCCTGAATGTTCTAATGTTGACATGTATGTGTCATCGTTAATTTGTTTTGTTTATTTTGCATGACTTGTACTCATTATGCATTAGAGTGCTATGTGTAGATGGCAAGGTCCATCTCGTCATTCGGGCTCATATGTGTCACATCATTCAAACACCTCTTTACAACTAACTCCTCCTCACCAAATAACAAATCTCAACTTACTCATTTGGGCTCACCACTTACAAATTTATTTTTTTATTCATTTCATTAAATAAAATAAATTCATTTAACTAATTATAAAAAATAATACAACATACTAATTTTATTTCATCCAAATAAAAAAGTTACAATACAGAAAAAAACCATACGATATGAAAAAAAAAAAAAAAAAAAAAAAAAAAAACGATACGATACGAAAATAACGGAACGGATAAATACGATATGCAACATCATCACGAATTTATAAAGACTTATAATTATCGATGTGCGCTGACTTTTCTTCCCAAACTTGCAACACTTGTTCCCTGATCATTTTCACGGCGACTTGAAGTTGCAAATCTGTTTCATCATTTCTTGAAAGAGTTTATAGACCGACCCTAATTATTGGATGGTCTTGAGGCAGCTCACGTAACCGTTCGACCTCTGGAGCCCGAGTATGCATCTGTCGAATAGTACGAGCTATCTCACCTAACAAGTTGTTAATCAACTTAAGTTCATTTTCTTGTTCAATGCGTAATCGGGTAAGGATTGTTCTTTGCACCTCAGCTGGTTGGTTAGCCATATTGTGTGACAATACGAAGTTGAGTAAAGATGGTATTTATAGAGAAACTAGCCGTTAGAGAATTTTATTGGAGAAACTAGTCATTAAGCCTTTTATTCAAATTCATAATGAAAGTGAGATTACATCATATTAAATCATACAAGACCGTTAAGCCTTTTATTCAAATACAAACGATTAGCCCTAGTAAAATTGTTTAGAAAGTGAAGTGTGTGTAAAATAGTATGTTATATGATGCTTTATATAGGGGTGTTTAGAAATTCAAATTTCAAAAACAGAGCGGGATACTTTTAAATTTCAAAATTGAATTCAAACTAAAATTTTAAATGTTTAAATTTCAAATTCATAAAAAAAACATGTGCAATTATTAAACTAAAAGCGGGATACTTTCAAAATTTGAATTCAAAATGAAAGCGGGATAATTTCAAAATTTGAATTCAAACTTAAAGCGGGATAAATGTGTAAATTTCAAATTTCAAAATCATCCTATAAATACCCATTCTTAGATGCTGAAATACACCCACAATTCACACACAAATCATCAAGAATTCACTTTTCTTCTTCATACGTAACAATGTCGCACAACACATCACCTGATAACGAATCGGTTTACAACACACCACCGGAAGACAATTCCCCACAAAACACTCCACCAGAAGATCTATTTCCAGTATTCTAATATGACAACCCACCACCTGCCACTTCACCAGAAGTTATGTTTCCATACACTTCATAAGATATGATCCCCACCAGTGTTTGCCATTATTAGCAGTTCACATGATACAAGTGGTGTGATGTTATAGTTTGCAAATTTGCGCGTTGTTGAATTATGGTAGTTTTGTCGACTATTTTACAAATCATTTTCTTCGTAAAATGCTGATGACCCGTAATGTTGATTACTTCACATACTCCACCCTAATTACATTATGTGTAAGACAATGTTCGAATGAACTCGTCAGCTCATTTTGAGGGACGTGACAATTTTATTTGCAGTGTTGCTCTTTAAAAACTAAGGTGTTGTTTGTTTATTAAGGGACTTTGAATTTGAATCTCATTTGTACATTTGAAGCTAAATTAAAGATGTAAATGTCTGAATATAAATAAGATTATATTGTTTGTTTTTTACCTTTTCAATATATGAATGATACAAGTACAAATCACTTTTATTCTTACGAAACATAAACGTTTTTAAAAATTATATTAGAGCATTTTAGTAATAAAAATAATATACTTTAAAAACGTAACAGTCAAGGACATTGTGTCACAATTTAATCTCGTAAAGTAGTTATATATTGTTGATGTGTTGTACTCCCATGTGGTTTAACATCTTCATTATTTTACAAATTGCCACTATCATTTACTTTGCAATCATAAGATTGCAAAAAAATAATAATAATAAAAAAAAAATAAAAAAAAATCATAGTATGGTTAACATTGTCAATTAAAAATTAAAATGTCTTTTTAATGAAATAACTTAAGCTCATGTTAAAACTACACGTGCCATAATTTAATTTCACAAACTATTTATGTATTACTGTTGTTTGAAAAATTCGTCTTAGCGTCATCATTATTATTATTTTGAACATTATTTGTTCAACAAAAAGAAAATGGTGATTCTCTTTAACGTACTATTAGTATTAAAGGAAAATTCTAGAAAAAATATCGCACAACATGAAAAAAAGAAAAAAGAAAGAAAAAAAAGTAGATAATTAGAGGCATTAAGACATCCCTTCCGCATTTAGTTAGTTAAGAGGTTTGAGCATCTGATCACGTCTGAACGAGAAAAAAAATGTACTTATTGGGTCAAATGTCTGTGTGTGTCTGAATGAGTCGGATCAAAAGGTTGTTAAGAGTGTGAAAAAAAAAAAAAAAAAAAAAAAAAAAAAAAAAACAGAGCTATGCGTCTAAAAGAAAATATCAATGTTTTTTTTTAATGGGATAACGTACACGGAGGCCACTCAAGTTTTCAACTTTTAATAATATAGGGCACTCATATATTGAAATAAATTTATAGGTCGTCCAACTATTGGTTTGTTTTCGTGTTCACCAATTCCGGACAAACTTATGACTGAAATCTATAAAATATAAGTAAGGAACTAACCTCTAACTTATCCAAGCAATATGAATGAAAGGTTTATGTGAAATACCGATTATACCTTTAATTTAAGTGTAAAATTATATTTTTAAAAGTGCTTTAGAAGGATAAAACTGAAATTTCATGGCTGGTTCTTTATTCGTATTAGTTTAGCATGTTAGTGTTAGGTTTATTTTTTATGTTCAACACAGTCTGAATTTGACCGGAATTGATGTAAACAAAGATAAATAAATAGTTTGATGGCCTATAAGTTACTTTCATTGAATGGTAGCCTAGATGAGAAAAAACTTAAAAGTTGGGTGACCTCTCGATATATTATCCTTTTTTTTGATAAAAAGACAAATACCAATATTGTTTAGTGGTTTAAATTTGGGTCTTTAGTAAGAGACCCTGGTACGGATGCGTTATAAGGTTGTAATGTTGCCTATGGTGCGAGCCACCGCTAGAGCTCACATTATACACCCTTGCACCATGGCCACCACCAGTTGAGCTATAGACAATTTTCTTTTCTGTAATGTTTGTGTGTAACGGTTGTGAAGCAACGACAATGAAAAAGGTTTAAAATACTGGTCGTTGTTTTTTTTTGAAAAAATACCTTTTTTTTAAGAAAAAAAAAATACCTTCTAAAAATTCTATAAACACTTTCAAATCACCACTTTTTAACACACATTTGCACCTTCAGATATCAACACATTTCCTTTTTCTTTTTCACTTCCAACTCAAAAAAATGAATAACCAATAATTGATCAATAAATTGCTCAACGACCCCAAAATCATATACCCAATTATTCATCTTGGTCTAATTCACACATATCATCATCCACAAATTCCATTACCTCAAATCCTAAACAACTTCCTCTATTTGGTACGTCATACCGAATCCCAAACTAATTACCAATTTTTCGCTCGAGCAACTCCAACATTTTACCAAATTTCAACTTCAACAACAATTCCAACAAGCCTTACTACAATACCAACAAACACCACAAAACCCAACAATACTAAGAAACCTAACAATTCCAACAAAGCGAAGATATCAGTATTCCTCACGCAACAAACGCGGCAAATGAAAAGAAAAAAAAAGGTTACCGATATCACTCGTATGCCATGGAGTTAACACGAAGAATTAATTTTGGTGGAGTGTTGGATACATATAACATAGGACCCGAACACGCGCAATGACCAACATTCAAATACTTTTTGGTACAAATTCTTGATGAATACAATTAGCAAGCAACGAGGAAGGGATACATCATACGTACCGAAAACATGTTAACCGAGAAATGGACACCCGTGAACCAAAAAGTCAAAAAGTTTAATGTTATCGTTAACCAAGCAATGAGGTTTAGTGGTGAAAACGACAAAAATTTGATGATACGTTGTCAAGATCATATTATGACATCGAATGGAAAGTTAAGGTTCACAGAAAAGCATAAAACTTTTTGAAATCTATATCTATAGTTGTATACTATAAAGGAAAAACACACAAAAGTAAAGTGAAATGTGAAAACTTAAACTAATAAAAGAAATGTTGAAAATACTAAGTTTTTATATTATTTTATGTATCTTTTCTAGCTTTCCTTAAATCATTTTTTTTTAAATTTGGAGCGTCATTTTGTATAATGAAAATATCACTACAACTATCTGCCGCTAGGGGTGGTAATTCAGATTGGGTTCAGGTTGGCGGGTTGGGCAAACAGGTTGGCAGGTTAGAAAACCCGAACACAAACCTGAACCTGACTTATTTAAATTATCGGATCATCTATGTCAACCCTAACATGTTTATACATAACTGAACCTAACCCATTTAACCCACATATATACTTGGGTTAGTGGGTTAAATAAGTTACATGGGTTGAATAGTTTAAACGGGTTTCGGGTTGACCCATTTAACCCGTTTTATCTACAAAAGCATGCACATTAACTGAGTTAAAAAGGTTAAACGGGTTTACGGGTTGACCCGTTAACCCATTAAACCTGTATAATAAAATATAAAAAGCTTTTAATTTAAGAAAAATTGTTAAACGGGTTGGCTGGTTGACTCGCTTAATTTATTCCCAAACCGAACATGATTCGTTTAATTAATAGGTTAGTTGGGTCAACCCAAACCCGACCCGAAATATATTTTACACTCAACCCAAACCTGTTAATTTGTGTGTATGTTTCAGGTCGGGTTTCGTGTCAAATCAGAAATTGCCATCTTTATCTGCCGCTATAAAATCATGTTGCTATGCACAGATCCCGATCCCATTAACCAAAAAAGAGTCCACCCAGCTAAAAGTTAGTTACTAATGTAATAGTTAGATAATAACGTTGATACATACAACCAAGGTTTTGAAGATCGGGATCCTACTTAGGATCGTTTTCGTCTTTGCAAGATCGTGATCGTAAGATCGGATCGGGATCCAACGATCCTACTATAATGTCATTTTTTAATGATCTTTGTGTTAGTGCAACTATTACGATATTTAAACTAAACGGTTTCTTCGGTAATAATGATGACAAACATGTAACTTGTAATTCATAACGTAAAATACGCAAGTTACTTGTTTACACAAATCATCAATGCATACTTACATCAACATCTCTCGACGTCTCAAGCATGCTTCAACAAAGTCGTAGATTTCCATCCCGACGTATCACTCAAGGTATGGACAAACAAATCTACTACTTGACAAATGATCAAATGATTATATTTTTCTAAACTTCACATTCTTAATGTGACAAAACATTTTTTCAAAAATACATTTTACAAATTATTTATGAATTATAAAGAAATGTTTTATTTGAGAAAATCATTTCAAAAATCCCAACAGCTATATTTTTACCTAAATCAGCTCCAAACTCCCCCAAATAAACTTTCACCACTGAAAACAAAATTTGGAGCGTCTCTGTCTGGGACGGTACCACGGTACCACTAAATTTAGTGGTACCGTCCGGTATTTAGTAGTATCGTCACCATGTAACGGTCATTTTTCTCTTTGCCTATAAATAGTTGACCATTTTACACTTTCAAGTTGATTTTTCCATTCATTGTTCTCTGGTTTAATCCCTTCTTATTTAGATTACTTTCTTTGATGATTTAGAGAGTCTTAGTTTGTTTTAGAGTGATCCAATCATCCATTCAAGTGATCACATTCATTCCTCTTCTAGTCTAAGAGAAGAACACAAAGTATCAAGAAGATACAAATTGTTAGAGTCATTGAGTAGTGCATTTGCATTACTTGTTGTAAGCTTGTTGTATCTTGATATACATCAAGTAGTCATTATCTTTGTTTAGTCTTGTGAGTGTGTATCATTGTGATCTTGTTGAGATCTTGGAGATCTCTTTTAGCTAGTGAGCTTGTGTGTTGATCAAGTGGATCAAGGGTAGATCGGGTAGATCGTGTACGGTGTGTTGATTGTGTGATTAGCAAGGATCGGGATTGTGAGTAGATCAGATAGATCGTGTGTAGATCATGTGGATCTAGCTTGTGTGATTTGTGAGGATCGGGTAGATCGTGGTAGATTGGTACTAGCTAAGATTAGTACTCGACATTTAGCTTAGTGTCGAAAAATAATGTAAGCGACGTTGTATGGTTTTCTTTGCCGAGAATGGTGCTTGTTGATTAGTGAAGTAACTCTCGAGTTGGGTACTTGGGGAGTGGAGTAGGGCGAAGAGGAGCTTCGTGACTGAAACACTATAAATCGCCCTGTCTGGGTTTGCATTTTCTTTACTTATCTCTCTACGTTTACTCTCATTTATCGCTTTACATTTATATCTTGCGTTGCGTTTAGTCTTGAGTAGTTTGTTGCTTATATTGTGTTAGTTATGTTTTGTGTTATGGCATATTATTTATTACATGTCTAAGTTTGTGTTGTTGTGATATGTCTTACTTGATGCTTTACATTATTACTAGTTCTTAAAAGACTTGTATTGACACTTTTCATATTACATCAAACTTGATTGGTCATTTGATACAAAAGTTTTAAGTTTTTAAATGGAAACGTACTCATCCCCCCTCTACGGTTTCCACACTTTGTAATAGTATTCAAATATTCAAATTATTATATATTATTAACACGAAATTATATTAATGTTTACGGAAATGTTGTCCTAAATTATGAATATGAAATGTTTAAAAAGAATCACATGTTGTTTTCTAAATTATATAAAAATATAAGCCATACATTTGTAGTTTTTTAGTTTGCGGTTCGAGAAAACTAAGATAGGATAGGAGTAGATCTTATGATTCTATCGTCAAGATCGGATCCTATAAGATCTTAAGCTTGTTAAGATCCTACGTAGGATCCGGATCGTTTTTGTTTTGTAAAATCGTAAAATTGTAAGATTCTAAAATCAGAATCGGAATCTTAACAACTATGCATAATTGCATACAACTAAAAGAAAACAAGTAAGGCTCAAAGCCAACTCCCAACTCAAAAAATTTGGGGCCAATTTTTTTTATTATTTTTTTTTTCCTTAATTTGGCGGGAAACCAAAATAATCAAAAATTAAACGCAAAAACCCCAATCCCTAATTATTAACTAATTTAACCAATTTTTACAATCTCAACCAATTCAATTACAATGCAATCGAAAATAAATTCATTCTTCAAACCATGTTCTTCTTCTTCTACTAAATCACCAACCCTATCCCCAATTCCATCACATTCGCCTTTGAAGAACCAGTATGTTGATACAAAAGTTGGGCGTTCCTTGTTTGGGTTCCTGCTCTTGTACCAATTAGACCTTAATGCTTGAGACCTGCGCACTAAGAAAACAAACAAACACCGTTAGGCTTATCGTGAGATTGTCTCCCACGATTATCCTCCGGCGTGAGAGTAAGTAATCGGTTTTAGGGTTATGTATACGAATTAGGGTTGTGAGTCGTACTTTTAACGAAAGTTATGGCATTGTTTATATAGGCACGAAATCCTTGTAGATTTCGTGCTCCTCACTCTTCGCACGCGTAGTGCTTATCCGTCTATGGATCTTTATCCATAAATAGAAGATCCTTATCTAGACCATAAATAGTTTGATTGGGTTTGGGCTTTCGTGAGTCCAAACCGTTAGTAGTGCGGCCCAAATCATTGTCATGATAGCCCACTCATAGTGGACTTGGGCATTAGCTTTGGGTTCGTGGCACGAATATAGACTATACGTCATCACAGTATCACCATGATAATGAAGAACAAGATTACGATTTTACGAAAGAACCCGATGTTCCGATTATATACACTCGACGACCTGCGAAAACAGATAGGTATAAGTTTCATTTAATTGTACAATTTTAATGTTGTTTGTGCTGATTCTTTACTTTTAAATCATTTATGCTTATTAGGTTTTTGAGTGACTTAAATAAGGGGGTGTTTGTTTTGGCTTATATAACCGGCGTATGACTTATTTGATTTTGGGGTTATGTTTTATAAGCTTACTTTTTGTGGCTTATTTCGACACTTTCCGGCTTATATAAGTTCATTATGACATAATGAACTTATATCAGCTGGAAAGTTTATATAAGCTACAAAAAATGAGCTTATAAAACATAAGCCCAAAACCAAGTAAGCCATAAACCGGCTATATAAGCTGAAACAAACACCCCGTAAGATTTTTTCATAATTCAAGATGATTGTGCTGAGCTTAGTGAGATCATAAGCTGGTGAGCTAATAAGCATAAGCCATTTTATTTAAGCTAACCAAAATATTCCAACTTAATACCGATGTATTTATGGCTTTTATGGGAGCAACCTTGGTTTCCGACCTTTGGCCAACTAATGCACCGCCACACACTTAAACCGGGTAAAGCTCTCTTTTTCAGGAGGTGGTTGTTTGCACCTGGCATGAACTGAACTCGAGACCTCTCACATTTTAGTGACGATAGTCACAAGCCTTTTGCCACTATGCCACCCTGAGTGGTTATTTGTGTTTGTTTTAGATAAGCTAAAAGAGCTTATTAAGTCATAAATTTTTCTGGAGCTTGAATAGGTATTTTAGTGTTGTTATTAGTAATCAGGGGTGTTTGGGTAAGCTACTTTTAGTTGATTAAGGGTAAGTTAGAAGCATTTTATGGATTTGCTTATTTAGAGTTCTTAGAATTAGCGTAACAGGGTAACAATAATATACTCTTATGCAACATCTTAGAGAATTTAGTTTGTTTATTCTGAAAAGTTGAAGTAGATGCCCCAAACTCCCAAAGTAAAAATAGGCCTATAACATGTCGCTCTTTTGTGTATTTCATCAATATATTTTACTTTTTAACTTAAACTTGACAACTGACATGGATTTTTTTTTTTTTTTTTTTTTTTTTTTTTTTTTTTTTACCTTTATGTACAAAACATTGATAACTTTTTAACAACAATGAAGTATTGTATGATAATAATGAACATTTGGATAGAAATATAATGGAATAGAAAGTCTGAGAGTCTGTCAAATTTCTGCAGTGAATTTACGAGGTTTAGTTTTCCGTCAAATTAAAAGGAATATTAATAGAATTCTTTCGTTTTTGTTATTTATTATTACATTTCACTTGAGAAGTACTAAATGATCGTTTGTTTCTTAGAACAAAGGGGATGATAGTTTATTTTATGCTACCTTACATATAGTTACGTTACTAGAAATGAATATTTTGATTTGGGAATGCAGTGGGGAAGATGATGATGTACTCGGAGAAAATGATTCAAACAAACTTGATTTTAGAGATGAGTTACTAGTAGGGAACTCCAAAAGGGTTTTTTTAAACAAGAAAAGAAAGTATGCACAGTTTCATCTGGATTTGGGTCAATCTGATTTTATGTTTCGTAATTGTAAAACTTGCGGATTCAAGTTTGTTCCTGGAGATGACGAAGATGCAAAGCTTCACAAAGATTTTCACAAGAATTACACTCATGGAATTGCACTGAAGGTACATGTTAATATGTTTGATGTATTTGGTTATTCTCATCATGTGACGACTATGAAAAGAGGAGTGGAGAAAACTTCATTACACATCTAACTGAATGTTGCTTTTATTCATTCATAATTCATGGATTATTTTTTCTTAGGGTTGGCGTAATGAAAGGGTTGTCGATATGGACTCATTAGAAAATGGTCGTGTTATTCTGGTAGTGAATGATGACCCCCCCTGCTCATATTAAAAAGGTACACTGGTCTTTTATTAAATGATGAAATGTTTGCTAAACAATAGGAACAACGTTACCTTTGCTTATGAAATTTGAAATGAACTTGTAATTACAGGTTCAGGAGGTTATTAAGATGATGGAGAGTGAGCTAGGTGATGGATGGATTTACCATAAACACTGCAAGGTGGGCTATATGAACATTTCCCTTTAGTATGTTTTTAGATTTGATTGCTTGAATTTTCATTCTACATAGATGTTCTATTTCACAATCAATCATCCATTTTAAATGTGGGCAACCAAAATACAAGAAATCCTGACCCTTTTGTTTTCATACTTGTAGGTTTATCTTTTCATTTCCTCCCAGAGAGTTTCTGGTTGTCTTGTTGCAGAGTCAATAGAAAAGGCTTATAGATTAGTTTCCAACTCGGATGCAAAATCTGATGTAACCATCACCACAAAGGAAGAAAAGTCAGTTTCAACCACACTAAAATTTGGTGGCGTAAGTTTTCATAGAGAGATTGTGAGAAAAAACCATTCGAGTAAAAATGAGAGGACATCAGAAGATGCCCTTCTTGGAGCTGTCATTTGTGAAAGAGATGCAGTGCCTGCTCAATGTGGCATTCGTGCAATATATGTTACACCCTCCAACAGAAGAAAACATGTTGCCACTCATTTACTCGAGGCCACAAGGTAGCTTATATCAACCAACATTTCTAACCCCTTAAATGCATCTTGTAGAGGTGGCAAAATGGGCTGGTTTGGGTTAATCAGGTAATGGGTCAGGTAACCCAAAACACTTTCTGTCCAAAGTTTATAACTTTTCATATAAACAATTAATTTGTCAGATAATACTCTTTGTTTTTAAACAAAATGATTTAAGAACTTGTGCATTAAAAGTACACTTCAGCCGACTTCGACCCATTTGGTCCAGTTTACCCGTTTGACTTAAGTAAGTTGGTCGAAATTGCCACCTGTCATATCTTCCAATATATGTGTGCTTAAAGTTGTAAACCTTTTACATGCAGAAAAAGTTTCTGTTCGGGTTTGATCCTTGGGCACTCTCAGTTAGCATTCTCTCACCCAACCAATGCCGGGAAGTTTCTAGCAACCAGTTACACCAACACTGAATCTTTCTTGGTATACACAACAAATTCATTGTAAGCTTTTGAGCTCCCAAATTTTGAAGCCGTTGCTTGAACATTAAATTTAAATAAGCAAACAATTCATTTTAGTCAAACTTTATTATTGATACAATATTTATTCAAAGGGATCCAATCAAATTGGGATAATCTTTAGTTTGACCCAACCATTCTAAGTTAAACTTGAACTTAGTTTAGCAATGACTCGATATGAATATAACTAGTCTGCAACCATTAAGCAGGATTGCAAAAACTTAATAAGTATTTGAGTCAAGTCTTTATAAACTTGATTTTGACTTGTTATATGCTTTATTGCTTTGAACTTCTATACTGAATCCATTTTGGTCTACACAACTAGTTCATAGTAAACGGTTAATCTGCCAAATCTTGGAATCTAGTACTTGTACATTACAATTTTATTGAGTCAAACTTCATTGATAATATGATGATTATTTCAAGGAAACACTGGGTTCTAACTAAGAATGCCAAATTTGGCTACAACATGAGATAGTTAATTACCTTTTTTTTTTTTTTTTTTTTTTTTTTTTTTTAAATGTGTGTTTGCTTTGAGAATCTTGAAACATATGCATGAAAGTTTTTGAGGAGGTAGGCTTCCACAACTTTGTAAAGTCTGAAAACCTTTTCTTTTCCTGCTTGAGTTTTTCTTCCTTGATCTCAAAATCACCATGAGTGTGAATTGTTGTGATCATCTCAGAGATCGTCTCACCATCTGGTGAACCCTCAAACTTAATATCGTACAACACCTAATTTTCAATCTTGTCTGATATACCATTTTCTTCAATCAAAGTGTACTTGTATGTCAATGTCTTCTCATGAGCTCATCTATCTGGTACTTCACGAAACCTGCGTACAAGACCTAAATTAAACATATGTGATTAAGTAGATGTTGAGTTGTGTAATTATTTGACTATACCTCCAGCAAAGTTAATCTGCTTAATGCTTTCAGCCCCATGCTCACCTTTGATAAACTCGAATACCCAATGCTTTTGATAGCATCTGGCAATAGTTTTGGAGATTACGTAAGTCAACAATTGAGGCCTTGAGAATTCTTACGGATAGGACTCAGGATGTGTGTTAATCTCTATATGTCAAGACACCCATGATTAATTAAATGTTGAGGGGTTTAGGTATTATGAGGTTGAACCTAGAAATTGGCTGGTTGTACTTGGTGCAAGTGTAATTCTACCTTGCATTGACAACATTTAGAAAAGGCTCAAGGTGAGTGATCGAGTATATGCACATTCTCTTGCAACACCTTACTTTCATAAACATATTATAATGAAGGATTTGTGATACTAATGATCAACATAAATATGGGAGTTTAATGACTAGAACATGATAGAGGTATATCTATTTTTTTTTTTTTTTTTTTTTTTTTTTTTTTTTTCAAATTAAGTTAAACAACGTGGACTAATCTTCTTTGAGTTTAACCGGTAGAAGGATGATGAACTTAGCTTAAGTTTCATATCCGTTCCTTCCGGCCTAGGCACAAATCCGGGGTACAAGGATTTATCATGGTTACCGATTCATACTCCAGGTTACACACGCAGCAACGTTGATTATGTCCCACTCGGAATAGGGAGGTTCGGTCCGGTCCGATCACCTGACGGTCTATCTTCACAGCATTCTTCATCAAGTCTTGTCTTTTCAATCACACTAGAATCTTCTTGCACACTCAAGTGCCTCTTTTTCTTTGGAGTAGGTGTAGCAACAGCATCAAAAAACTTTTTTTTTCTAGCTTCTTTTTCTACTCGCAGCCTGAATGAATTTAAATATAGTCAACAAACTGATCGTTTCAACTGCAACTAACCAAAGCTAAGCATCTAATGTCCAAAAATTGAGGTTCATCATTTGACACACTCGACCCTGGGTAAATACCTATTTCACCCCATTTGTTATATTCGCTAGGTTTCATAAATTGCCTCCAATCGTAAGAAGAGAGAGTCATGTCTTGTTCAATGTCTCCAAAACGGCCACTAGCCGCACCATCAGTGAGGTAGCATGGTTGCACCGAAACTGCTGTCACCCCCTCTTCTGGACTCGGTTCCTCATCCCCTACCCGGTCACTGCCTTTGACACGTCCGTGAATTACCACTTCCTTCAGAGGTAATGATTTAGACGATCTCCCTTGGCGAGTTATACCTATTTAAACAAGGGAACCATGGTCGAAATAAACATGTAACATCATCTCTAAGAAAACATCGCCTAAATGAACCACAAAACCAATTATTCCAACTTTGATCAGCATGAGTCAACGCCAACAGTAGCAGTTCTATATCATGAAGGCACTCAGAAACAAAAATAGCTTAATGTTAAAAGATCTTGAAGCCAAGTGTATCCTTGACAGTTTCGAATGAAATTAGAGAAGACAAGAAGGTGTTTGCGGTTAGATTTAAGATAAGAAGTACAAGGGTGGATTTGTGTTTATGACTGCTTCATATTTTGTTTGAAGACAAGTGTGGCTGTCATCTGGTAGGCGTGAAATTAGGGTAGACCAAGTGAAAAGCCTTATATCTGATAATTGTTAACTTGGGCCTCTATCCGAAATTTTGGGCTATTATCAATGGCATTTGGATGATTAATTTGGGCTGTGCGTTCTTTTGATAAATGAGTTCTATCCAAAAAAAAATTAAAGGGGTGTACGAATTTGACGGGAAGGTGGACGATAAACGATATGTTGGGAAGTTTAACTTGCTTGTCAAACAAACCGCTAGTATTAGCGGCGAAAATGATAGAAAATTTGATTACCCGGGTTCACATTTTGTATAAAAACAAGGAAAGCAACGGCCGGCCGCTTTGCGGCCTGGCGAGGTTTTTTTTCTCGTATTTGTTTTGCTATGGTGCTTGGTAAAGAAATAGGATAAATTATTATACTTTTAAGCGTTTTTGGTTTGTCACGTTGTTTAGGAAACAAAGAGTATAAATTGTTAACGATTAAATTAGTATAATGTAACCGAGTTTCCATAGTAAATGATGTTTTGGTTATGTTTTATTGTGATTAAGGAAGTATTTTTTAAAGCGCGAGTAACTTTTATTGTTACATATGAATGTTGTTGCTAGTTTTTATAAGTGTTTATAGTTTTTGTGCTTTTAAAAGAATAATGTGGGTAGATTTTGTCATAATATAAAGTTGTGTACTATTTACCTAACACTATATCTGTGTACTTCGGTTTCTCATCTTCACATACATCTTCCCCTTTTTGTATCCAAAACCCTAATTGTATCATTTTAATCAAAATGGCCACGCCACCCACACCGCATGCCATGGTCCATACGCCTATGTTCCAAGAGCTCAAGAAAGCTGCTGATTCGAATAACCTTGAGGATATCTTTCACTTTCTCTTCAGTCAAGAATACACTGAAAATGAGGGGTTAATCATGTTGCTTGGGAAAATGCGGGACGATCTTGCTGAGAAGATTAGGGGCCTTGAAAAATTGATTGAAGAAGGGGAGGGTTTTTGCCCTTTTCATGAGGAGGGGGATACGGGTTTAGAGTTTATGAAAGAGACATTGGAGAGGGATAAGAAGGTTCTTGCAGCGTTGATTGTGGTGATGGATCTGGCTCGTAAAGGAAGGGAAGAGAAAAAGCTTCATCTGTCCTGGTTTGGGTGATTGTATGACCTGCTTTTGTGGTATATTTTGGTGTTCCTCTGCTTGTGAATGGTCTAGGGTTCTTGTTTCTAAAGCTGTTTAGGGTTAGTGATTTGGATGTTTTAGCAATTTCGAATATGTCATATAATGTAAGCCTTTGGCAATTTTGGTGTGGCCATTGTATATGGCTGCCGTTTTTGTACGGATTCACCTTAAAGGTGTTATTTATAAAAAGCTCGGCTATTATAAATACTGTTTTCAATATATTTGTGCTTGCTCTGGTGCAATGGTTGTTGCAATAGTTTTCTTGTTTGTATAATGAAACATAAATTGAGAATAGAAATTCAGAAAACAGGATGAGATAGTAATCACATTCATACATAGACACTATTTCTTACCATGTTCAAAAGCTAATTAAGTTTGCAACATAGTTGTGACAAAAGAGAGTGGCCGTGCAGCTTAGATAGTCATACATAGATAGTTAAAGTTAACGTCCTATTTATTTGGATATATTACAGAGAAGTTGCTAGGCATGTACCTAGGTAATAGAAAGAGTCATGTCTTTTTACGGCCCTTCTTTTTTAGTCTTCTTGGAAACCTTTTCTGTCGCTTCATCCTTTTCTTGCGCGAAAAGCATTTTTCGTGCTGAAGCTTTTCTGGGACCATACACAGGTTTTGATTGTGTTGCCGGGCTGTTTTGTTCGTCTACTTTTGATGCTTGCAGTAAAGCTGGAGCATGTTCAAGAGGTGTTGATGCTGGTGGAGTGATATCTGCCGAAGAGTTTGGAATTGATTCAGTTTTTGAGGCTGGGGTGGTGATCAAGTCTTCCTGTTTGGAAATGATGATTGGTGAAGAGGTTTGTTCGATAGGATATGCGATGGTTTCAGTGAGATTGCTGGGGCTTGCTGTGAGTAACGGTGTGTCGTCCCAAGCTTTGTCCAGAAAGAACACGCGCTTTTCTTTTGTGCTCTCGGGAGCATAGTGTAGCTGGAAGATTTTTCTTTGGCCTTCTAGTGCAAGCAACTCTGGTGGATATTTGTAGCGATCTTTGTCGTGCAGACTTTGTATCACGTCGTTGCAATCCTTAACCATTGAGTTTGCTTCAGTGCTAAAGCATGTTAAGTATACTTTGGCACTGTCATCAGATATTAAGACTCTGAAGCAATAACTGTATAAAAATATAGAGATATCGTTTTTAGTATGTATAACATAGTTGCATTACTACCAGAGATTATAAATGTTTCGGTCACCTGCAGTTAGGATTTGTGTCAGATGTTGATTCCTTGCAATGGGCATGTGGGAATTGGTCTGTTATTTTTTCCTTGCAGGTAAGGCATCTCTTGTAATACCATGGTCTCTTGGTATCTAGCTGTTCAATTGTGGCGTCGACAGTGAACCTTACATTCTGCATATGCAAAATTGCTGAGATATGAGAAAGTTTTGTTTGATTATGTTTACGGCATTTTTTTCATACTTGTTGGTTTTCGGGATTTTCTTCCAGCAGCTCATTAAGAGTCACTCTATTTCTTTTCTTTTCCTGCTCTGTGTCCGGACATCGTTGTCGTTGCACATTGACTATGATTGGCGGGTCTATGAACTGTTCATACCTGCATCAACATGTAATCTGAGTTAGTAGCATGTTATCTGACTTTAACATGTTTTTTTTTGTATAGGCGTGTCGCTAATGCAGCTTGCTAATGACTTACACATTCCGAATTTCGTCCGTTTTTGGTATATCCGGGTTCAAATAGTATTTTGTTGCAGTTGTGTTTGATAGTTGCAGACCTGTTTGATTTTCGACAAAGGTTAGTGTATTATTTTCTTATCATGTATATACGAATAAGTTAAAAGGCATACCGCCATAGTGTTTTACTAAACATGAAGTGACTGCTATAACAGTTGGTTTTTCACTATTTTCGTATTCTTCCATGTTAAAAGCATGTGCTTTATCGTTCCATAAAGTGAATCGGACACTGTGGCCACTAATATAGAGAATTGGTTGCTAGTCTTTGGTAACAAAAAAAAATGCTAATAAAAAAGCATTCTACTTACTCTAGATTTTGGATGCCGATATCTCTCCATTGCAGAATTTCATTTGTAGGTTTCACCGATTCTTGTACTCCGGTTACATATTGAATGCAACCAATATAATCTGTAGATAGGAACTTCAGCTTATAATATTTCATTCGACGATATGTAGTAAAAAAATTTAGCCAGTGTACCTGTCAAAAGGCCTTCTTTTTCGTCGATTTTGGAATATAGATCTTTGTATTGGCTGAATCTGAAATAATGGATTGGAAACCCTGTGTCTGGTATTGGTTCAATATCTGTAGAGGTCCCAAAAACCAATGAGAGTGGATGCGGTAAGGTTTGCATCCACGCTTTTGCAGGCTGCAATCCATAACCCGTTATCTTGTAGGTTTGATTTATCTGCAGTGCGGCATCAAACCTAGGTTTCTCGCGAACGTTGATGTTTGCTTGGATAACTCCTCCCAGTAAATACAATATTAGTGTATAAGCACGTGTTTGATTTTTTTTTAAGTTTTAAGTCAATAAGTGCGTATTTCATTTTTATTGAACAGGGCATTGTACCTGCTGGTCAATGAACATGCAACAGAAGAGAGTTGTTTTCCATTCTTGTTTGTGACTGTCCACTTGCGGTATGCCTTTACACGCAGGACCTTGCCTATGTCTGATGGTTTTATGATCGCAAGATTGATAGTTTCTGATCCAGTCATAATTTCTTTGCCTGTAGACATCGCTGATGTTACTATGCTAGACTGCTCGTCCATTTTCCTGCACGAAATCGATTGTAGCTAAGGTATGTATTACTTAAAATAGAACATGAATGTGTTTATGCACTGAGATTAGTAGTACATGTAAACTGAGCAAATACCTATAGCAATAAGAGTAATATGATATGTATAGTAAGCAAGCAAGCGAGAATACTATAGTAAGCAAGTAACAAAAACATGAATGACCTGTGCAGATATAACTAAGTCTAAAAAATCCTTGTAGACTATATTCTTAGTTGTGTTGTCATTTTTTCCTTCCTGTTGGTCGATAAGAATTCTAAGGCCTTCTGGAGATGTTGCTCTGGACAGGGCAACATATAGTTGTCCGTGACCAAAGATAGGTTGCGGTAGATATATTCCAATCTTATTGAGCGACTGCCCCTGGCTTTTATTTATGGTCATTGCATAGCACACCTTAACAGGAAACTGTGTTCTTTTAAAAATAAATGGCAACTTTTCGTCCTTATTGATCAACAAAATCCTTGGAATGAAAACTTTCTCGGACATCCTAGTGCCTGTGATAATCTTTGCTTGTATAAGCTTGCTGTATATCTTTGTTACAACCATCCTCGTACCGTTACACAGCCCACCGGCTAGGTTTAGGTTCCTTAGCATCATTATTGGCGCTCCTATTTTCAATGTAAGGTTATGTGGAGGCATTCCTGTAAATGAGAGTGTGTTAAGATACTCTGTAGGGTAGAGTAGCTCCGCGGCTCCTCCATCATTTGTTTTTGGTACGGCCTGATCAAAACTTAAGAAAGAATAGACTTCACCATGCAACATATCGAGGACGGTTGAGTTAATGACATCAGCAGTCTCATTTTTCGGGCAAACTATGGCTTTTTCCTGTAAGGCTGCTGCAGTTGGTCTTTGTAGCGTTGCTTCGTCGTATATAAATCTAATCAGTTCTTGGATACCTGTCTCATTGCTGGTGATGCAATACTTATCTGGTATATGGATCCAAGATGTATTTTCCGGATCATTTTCATCTTCATCTCCAATCATGCCGTCACCAATCTGCAGTAGCAATTTAGAAAACGCTGAAACCGCTTCCTGTTCTTCGGTGGACATTCCTGGCATTTTGAGCCTCATATTTTCTTTAAGACGGACGACTCTGAAATGCGGCCAAAGATATGAGAGCGTTATAGAAGATGCTATGATTTCTTGTTTTGTAGCTTTTTTTTTTTTTTTTTTTTTAACATGAAGCGTTTGTCTGAAATCTCCGCCTAAGATAACCGTTTTTTTTCCAAAGATATCGTCTGGAGCATTTAATATGTCTCTGAAGGTACGATCAAGTGCTTCGAAGCACCTCCGGTCATTCATCGGAGCCTCATCCCATACAATAAGATCCGTTTGCTTGATTAAGTCAGCCACTTGAGTTTTTTTTTTTTTTTTTTTTTTTTTTTTTTTTTTTTTTTTTTTAATGTGACAAACCGATTCGTCTGTTAGATCCAGTGATATTTTAAACCTTGTATGAGCAGTCCGTCCTGATGGGAGCAATAGAGAGGCAATACCAGAAGAGGCAACCGCCAACACAATTTTTCCATTCGACCTTAGAGTAGAAATTATGCTTCTCCAGATGTAAGTTTTGCCTGTCCCTCCATGACCATAAACAAACAGAATTTTCTGTTCATGGTTGTTTATTCCATTTATGACCTCGTCAAAGATAAGCCGTTGTTCAGGATTGAGCTTGGCGACCAATTCTGTACTTTCATTTCTTAACATTTCGCGATCGTAGTTTCGTTCCTCCATTATGGCTCTGTTTGTTAAAATCTGAAGCAGCTCAGGTGGAGGTAACTCCATGCCAAAATCTTTGACAGACTTTCCGTAGAAATTTAGAATTCCCTGTAGCTCATACATGAGGCCACCTTCTAAATCGCTCGGATTTATGTTAATGTCAGATATGTTCAGCATGCCTGACAATATTAGAGGAATATCTTCGGACATACTATCAGCATGTGACCTGAGCAAATCAAGGGGTCTTGATACGT
The DNA here is from genome assembly GCA_030686995.1 of Artemisia argyi. NCBI lineage: Eukaryota > Viridiplantae > Streptophyta > Magnoliopsida > Asterales > Asteraceae > Artemisia > Artemisia argyi. The sequence continues at coordinate 57,611,511 of CM060685.1, forward strand.
CACAAAAGATAAGTATTTGGCAAAAGAGTTTCCACATTTCATGCGCAGTTGCTGTGAAAGCAGCTTCTTGTAGTGCGATGTTCCACTCGTGGTCATTTCCTAGCAAGCCCATTGCCTCACAGACACTCCTATATGTATCATGAAGTTGTTCATCGACAGTACGTAGATGCCGAAACGACGTGGAACCTTTCTGATGGCAGAGCATCATTCTTTCGTAAAAGACGTCGCCTGAGGCTGGATGCACATACGCTAATCGGCCAATGGCATAGGTGGCCGTTCTCTTCCTCCGTTGCCAATATTTCCCGTCTTTATACCATACGAATTCTTTAGGGAAATTGAGATACGTTAGGTGGCGGCCATCTGTGTTGTAAGTGTTATACTTGAACCATTCAGTTAATGTTGTTCTTTTGTTGTACTCGCTCTCCACCACTGATTCTAAAGATTGCCCTGCTCTGAAAGCGACGCATTGCATGTTTTCAAGGTGCACGGCAAGTATCTGAATAGGTGGATCTCTTGAATGGACATTGAATCCCAAAATCCTCCAACATGCTTCATGTGGCCCAATATATCTAGCATTCTGAAAGTTTTTAATTTCATCGATCTGTATTGTAGTCTGATTGTTATCTTGGCCGCTATCTCCAATCGTTCGCGTTACTTGAGTAACTATTCGATCAGTACCTTTAGAAATGTACTTAAACAAATATTTTATCAGCATCGTCCACTCACAATACTCGACATTGATGTGTGCATTGAACCGCATACATAACAACAGATTATACGGAACAACGTAACCGTTGTCTAGATCAACGTTCTGCCTCGTTGTCAGTATGCTCGTGTTTCTTCTGCGGTAATGGACAAAACCTTTTTTGTCGATAAATGTGTCAGCACAGAATGGCTTGGGAAATGATTTGCTACATTCATCGCCGCGTTTCATACATGGTGCTGACTTATTCACCAGTCCGCACGGGCCATGCATCATAAACTCTGAAATAACTCGACAGCCTTCAGGATCCTGCGCTGGGTTTGGCAATTCTGCTGATACATATTTGTCTATATCTGCATTGCTTGTGACACGTGAATGCTCTTTCACCCACAACAATAAATGACAATGTGGCAGTCCTCGCTTTTGGAATTCGACAGTGTAGAGAACTGCAATATAAATCCCGACAAATCAGTGATCCCAAGTAGTTATATTTATAGGAAAAAGGGCATTTGCATATGTGTAACAGAAAAATACCTGCTTGGACATCACCAAAGGGTTTTGTATTCCTTAGAAATGCCACCAAATCATGTATCTTTTGCTCAAAAACACGATCAACAATATCAGGCCTGTCTGCGACTGTCACATGCGGGAATTGCTGCATATATTCTTCTATTTCCGGCCATTTGACATTGCACGTAAATGTAATAAAGAAAGATGGGTTGCCATGAGCACGACATATAGCCAAAGCATCAAGGTAATGGCTATACATGTATCGTGGGCCGCCGGTGAAAGATGCATGAAGTATTATCCGTTTCCTTACATCGGAGCCTTGTCGGTCGCCTCTCGAGATAGTATCGCACAAACCCGCCATGTAATCATTTCTGATGTCGTTCTGCTTCTCTCTAATGTAGTCCAGCCGTGACTGCTCGATGCTGCAATATGCGGTCACAACATACTGCTGAAATAAACGGCCGCTTCTCGTGGCTAAATTATATTGGCCCATGCGGTCATGAAGGCGGTACGCATAATACATCTTCATCGACATCTTCTTTGGACCGTCATCTGATGCATTTGTTGCCTTAGATAATGTAAGTCCTAGATGGTATCCGGGTTCGCCGTAGATGAAAATAAGCGGAAATGGAGTGACATGTACGAAGCATTCAATTTGTTGATCCGTTCTGCATTACCACTGTGTCTCTCAATAACAACATCAAAGTTAGTTTCTACATCCGGACCACCTTCAAACACTATTGCACCAATCGCATCTCCTGATGGTAATTCATGCTGCTTCGAACCAACAACACTAAAGAGCTTTACCTTAAAGCTTGGAATGTCAGCGTCTTCCATCTTGTTTTTGGCTGTTCTAAAAATCTGTACCAGTTCATTGTGCTCATCCAAGAACTCTATCAAACCCTCAACAATATCTCGGCGCAGCCCTTCACCGTTCTTCAACATGTTTTCTAAACGATTATCGACCTCATTGTCGGTGTCATAGATATAAAGCTGTAAAAACTTAGGGCGTTTTCCTTGTTCTGGACACATACCCCCTATTTGATGATAAATTTGGCCAGAGATTTTGAAAACATAAGGACCGCGTCCTCTGTTAACTGATTGATCGATCTGAGCACCTAAAGATGTCATTGCAAACATCTGCTTGTATGCCTTTATGTTTTCAATGAAATGGCTGTCAGTGAACAATCTCTTGATATACTCTGGGTAGTCTCCGCGCATAGGCAGCCGCACCTCACCTTTGTTACAACACCTGTGATATTCTGGCCGCACTTTTGTACTTGCGCTGGTTTTCTCATTATACCAGAAAAGAGCCTTGCAGTGGCGACAAACACAGCTGCATGAGCCCATAGAAACGTATGTTTGCGGAGGGCCTGTACACGTGGAACACAAATATATATATATATATATATATATATATATATATATATATATATATATATATATATATATATATATATATATTTTTTTTTTTTTTTTTTTTAAAAAAAAAAGAAAAAAGAACAGGAATTTCTAAATGCAACGAAAAACAGTAAAGTTCTTACATACCTTGCCTGACCCGCGGCCTTCTATTTGTTTGCAAGTTTGCACTGGAACCGGCATTTAACGACTGTCGCACTGAAAGTTTAGCATAAGGTACTTTAGATTGAGTACATGAAACATAAATAGTTTAGAAAAAATTAATATATACCTTCTTGTGGTCGCCGTGGTCTAGTAGATGCATTACGTGTAGGACGTTGATTTGTTGCCGAAGAAACTGAATGAAATGCAGTAAAAAAAGAATCGTTAACAACGAAGTAATAATAATGTGGCCATTCGTTAACAGAAAAGTGGTCATGAACATACGAAATGTTGAAAACCCAAAAATGATAACCTTGTGGATGCTGCATTTGGTGCCTGTGTTTAGTGGGTGTACGGTGAATGGCTGCAGCTGAAGAGCAGCCGTCATCTGTAACATGTTCATGCATAGAAACAAAATATCCATGTCATATAATTTGCCATCAAATAGTCCAAGATAGTTTTAATGTGCAAACAATAGGCAGAAAAAAGTAAGGACCTTTTGTACGAAGTGCCGAAACAGGCAAGGGCCGTGGATAACTGGTATCGTGGGCTGCATTAAGCGATGAAAGTATTTTTAATACAACAATAGGTAAGAATAATTACACAAAAGCATAAAAAACAATAGAGACAAAGGAACCTTGCGCAAGAGGGAACCGGTGTTCGGATTGAATACTCGTTACTGATGTTAGATCTGTGCACAATAGAGGTATAGTGAGATATATATACATAAATGTGAGGTGCATTTTCTATATGTGTAGACGGTGAGAACTGACCATAAGAAGAGACGTAGCACTCATTCAAATCATATATTTCGTTGGCCTCTATCTCACACAGCGACTCATCAGCTGGCAAATAAAAGATGTACAGAGTCATTTCAACCTTTATTTGTGGCGTAAAACAGTAAAAGAAATTGCAATTTTCTAAGCAACATACAACATACATAATAAATCTGCCACTGGATCGCTGGTCATGGAACATGAGTGTGTAGGGCCTCTTTTTTCTTGTGGAATGTTCCTGGTGTCTCCCGTGGTTTCAAACAACTTGCGCTTCCCTTTGGCAATTACTGTTCTCTGAAAACCATGTCGCAATCGTACGTTTTCAGAAGGGATGTTGGGTGTATGTTCTAGCGCATGTTGTCTGCTAACACCTGTACAAACAACATTTTGAAAAATTGTTGGTAATGAACGATTTATATACAACTGTGAACATGAAACCGAGAAACCAAACATCGACCATTTTACATACATTGTATTTTTTGGGCTGGCTCTTGACTGTAAGAACTGCGAGTGATTTTGCGCTTCCCTTTATCTAACGGGACGGGAGTGACAGGCTCGCATAAAGTTGTGGGCATTGTGCAAGTATACTGCAACCGTGGCTGCTCTGCATGAGCTGAAAAACGACATTTAGAAACAATGAATGTAAAAGCAATGTTAAACATGAAAGGACTGAAAATAAGGAAGAATACTAACCTTTTTTTTTTGGCGGTGAATCAGGTATGGAGGTAGCATCGCTGAGGTGGCTGTATTGAGAAACAGTTGTCGCGGGCATTTGATAAGTATCTAACTGTTTTCGCTTTCGTGGGTTGGGTAGCTGTATAGGATCATCGGAAGGCTGCAAAGTTTGAGGCGACAGACTATGGCGGGCAACCTCATCAGATTTTGCACCCGCAAGGTACTCAACAGCACAGGGTTCGCGAAAAAAAATAGGTGAACATGTAGCAGGGTGACCTATATCATTTACCACTGTCCCGGACACCATAACTACCTCCTGAGGGTGCAACCCTACTGAAGGCTCAGTTTCATGTGTACATTCTAAAGGCCTAAGAGAGGCAACCCTAGGCTTAGCCTTTCCTTTTGTACGCATATCCAGAATACTATAGCAAACAACATGCAATGCAAAAGATAGCAGCAATATGGGCGAAAAAAAGCAAAAAATTAGAGTCGATAGTGGGCGTAAGCAATTAAAGATGGAGTAGAGACATGGTAGGAAAATAAGTTGCATGTAACTGCTTAAAAGAAGCACAGATCTAAAGTCTTTGTATGCTACACAGGCATCTCAAACCTTCTTGTAGATTCAAGTACTTGAACCATGGAAAGGAAGCACAACAAAGCAATAAGCACCTCAGAAGCAAGAAAGACAAACATAGTCAAGTCAATATACCTTTCCCTAAGCTACCTTCCTGGGATGTGGCTGCGCATCAAACAAATGACTAAGCTCAAAACTCATGCAAAACCAAAGAACAGCCGAGCTGCATAGCAAATGAAGAAATACCTTTTGCAGAGCTGCTCCTTCTTGTTCTCTTGCAGCAACCTGTGTATGTTTGGGTTTTTCTGCACCTTTCTCTAGCTTAGTATGTTTCTTTTTGACAATGCACAATGTATCATAGATGGAAGGTTCTAATAACCTGGGTATGTGGGTGCACGTGCACTATGTACCTTAAACAAAACCCCAGCCGCATGATCAAGTAGTTTGGTGAGAAAAGTAAGATCCATCCATTAGATGTTCAACACCTCACATTGTAGGCATGTGCATAATATTGCCCATGTGCATAATATTGGCCAACACCTCATATTTTTTGTGTAATAAAACCCCGGATCACATAATAGGCCACTGGGCCATCAGAAAATGGGCTGCAGCAGCCAAGCCATAGCCTAACATTTTGGCGGGAAAATGGCTATGCAAAACGACGGCGTATGGTTTGTGGTTTAATATATATTGTTAATGTACTTTTTTTAATGTATTTTTTTATTAATAAAATTTTAATTTTAGTTAAATGTTTTGTTTTATCTTTACTATCTATAAAGGAAAAAGGGTCAAAGCTGAAAGTGGAATGAAATGTTGAAAATGTATATAAAGAAATATTGAAATGCATTTAATACTCTTATTAAAACACCCATTACTTAAAAGTACAATTATTTATTCACATTGTACAACTAATTAAAAACATATCTACCAAATTAAATATAACCAATTAAAACACGAACCGGGTTGACCCGGGACGCTTCAAACACGATGGGTTGACCCGGTTTAATTTGACCCATTTTCGACCCAACCTAGCAAGTTGACCCGGTTTAAATAGACCCATTTTTTGACCGGAACGGTTCAACTGGTTGAACCACCCGGGTCGAATCGGGTTTCAAAACATTATCCATTACTTAAAAGTACAATGATTTATTCATATTGTACAACTAATTAAAAACATATCTATCAAATTAAATATAACCAATTAAAACAAAAACCGGGTTGACCCGAGACGCTTCAAACCTGGACAGGTTGACCCAGTTTAATTTGCCCCGTTTTTGACCAAACCTAGAAAGTTGACCCGGTTTGAATCGACCCATTTTTCGACCGGAACGGTTGAACCACCCGGGTCGAACCGGGTTTCAAAACATTATGTTAAATTCCCAAATCTTCAAACTTTTATTATTTTTCGTTTATAACCTATAAACTTTTTTTATCAATAAACTATCTGTCGCTATAAAATCCCGTTGCTATGCACGGGTACTCGTCTAGTATTTAAATAAATAAAAATAAAATATGTGAGGGAGGGGTGTAAACACCATGAGTGAATTGTTAAATTCCAATTTTGGGTGTCATTGGTTTGAGCTAGTTTAGATTAGACATTGGTTTGAACTTTTGAACTATAAACTGCATAGGATTGAATTCAAATATTGTGGTCAAATTGGTTGTAATAAAAATAACATTGTAGTTTGCCTTGTTGCTGTTAAGTATAATTAACAATGTAGGCGCGAAGTCACCAATTATATGGTTTGGAGCTTCACATGTACACATAAAATATTGTTAGATCGGATTATAAAATGGAGCATTCACGTGCAACAAATAGTGATCAACCAACCTAATCGAAAACATATGAACGCAAACATTTAGGAATGTCCCCATCAGACTATCAGAGGTCCTCAGTGATGTTAATTTTGATATTAAGCACACATTTTACCATCTAGCAAGTCGTCTTTTCCCTATTGATATGAGCAGGAGGATCAGCATTGAGCGATTGAGTAGCATAGAATTAAATGAAATTAAACTACCAAACAATAATGAGTACACTGCTAAATACATTTTTTAAATCATACATAGTTAACAAGAAACAGTACCAACATATATGTCAAGTGCATGCTACAAAACAATAGCTGAACTGTGATTAGTGAACTGAACAGCTAATAAAATAATAGCAACCTGGTATATTTGCCTTGAGGAAGAAAGCAACAAAGGTTCCAATAAGTTCCAGCCATAATAACTTTAAGAGACTGATTGTCCATTCATTCCCACTTAAAAGTTATGATACAAAAACAAGTCATGAGTTTGAAGTGCCGGGATGATAAGCAAAAGCACATAAACCTTCAACTCTTCAAGACATAGAGCTTCACAACCCGCCAAGTAATACAGTTTAGTTTCAAACACTTTTCAACAATAACAAACAACGAAACATCTGTCACATTAACCAACATATTTCAGGATGGAAGATGAGTTCTTTTGTGGATATAACAAAGTTAAAATGACAACCCGACTTCAGTATTGCTTTATCAAGAACATGAAAAAGTATCGAAATCTTCATAAGAGTTCCTGAATATCAGCTTGTTTCAAGTAGAATTCTTTAATCCTCAATCAGTACATTGTCTTGAAGGGCTTGTAAACCTTTAAATCAATAACCACTCCTGCAAATGATCCCACCGCAGCAAAAATTGATATAATGAGACAAATGACGCTCAGTAATTGTAGTAATATCCATTGGGTACTCCATTTTGTTATCTTCTTCTGAACTATGTACATTTTCATTGGAAAATAAACTGTCAATGGCCAAAAACCGAATGCTCCAATTATCCCAACAACGTCATTGAAGAAAGGCATCAACATTGCAACAATCGTGGTCATGCATACGAAGGCAGTTCTCCATACCAATCTAAACATGTTAAGTTTGCAGGGCTTGTATCCGCCAAAAGGGATTGGTATCTCGATATTGTTGTTGATGAACTTGCTTTCAGGGAAGTATTTAGCGGCTGTGTTTTCAACAAAGGCGAATAAGGGTTGGCAGTATACTTGGTAGGCTCCAACAAGGTGGATGATGATGGCGCCATTAGCAATATCAATAAGCCAATAAGGGTTATAGAATCCGAAACCGGTGAGGAGGTTCCCAGGTGCCATGTCACCGAATGCAGCGTAGCCAAAGCATCCACAGAACATGTAGAAGACCGTTGTTGTCGCTACGCTTATCAAAGTTGCTTTTTTCATTGTTTTGTGCTCTGCTGGTGGCGATTTGATTGTATCCTGAATAATTATCACAGAAGATTTTAGAACTTCAACTACGTTTTCATTCCGAATTGATGAAGGAAACTAATTAAAAAAAAAAAAAAAAAAAAAAAAAAAAAAAAAAAAAAAAAAAGTTTACCTGAATTTCGATAAGGACGAGTGAATAAGAATAAGCAAAAGCAATGGCTCCAAGTGCTTGAGAGACCCTCCATATCTTCTGAGTTTGAGTCACCTTTCCAATACTAATACCAGTGAGACTTCCTTTGATTTTTCTATTTTCTGTTAAGTTAACAAGAAAAGTTAAATGTTAAATTACTTGGACAAATTTCTTACTAACTTTTGACATGCAAAGGACATATCTAAGGATTTCTAAGCTGAAATGAAACAACCTTATTACAGTAATAATAAATTGTACTCATACTGTTGCCAACTTCATCATGTTCTAAAAGACTAAAAGCCTTTTAAACTTACCCTTAGTATTTAAGTTTTAACAACTAGCATTTACTTAAATTTTTTCAAAATTAACTACTCCTACTTACTATTTTGACCAAAAAAGTGATTGATTATGAGTTTATGACTAACAGAAGAACAATACTGGAATATAAACTTACCAACAACTTTAGAAATTCCAAGGCCAAGACCAATGCTGGAATAAGTGAATGACATAACAGCTGACACCATTGAAAGCCATGAAATCTGGTCGAAATCTGGGATTTGAGAGAAGATGATTTCTACAATACCAAACATGAGGATGTATGGTGTTCCTGATACTCTGCATGGATTGTCATGTCCTTTCTCATGGAAGCAACTTGATTTTTTTATTGCTCTGTAATTCATAGATCACCAACAAAAAACTAACATTAGCAACCGATTAGCTAACTTCAGTATGATTAAAGAAGCAAGCTGCATAAACAAAAATATGATGCATGTATAGACATTCTAAACAAGATAAAAGTAAAATTGTTATAAAGATACTCACATCATGCTAATAGAAGCTGCAATAGTGTATCCAATGGCTACTCCAACAAGATTGGAGTACTGAATGAACCCACATATTTTGACTTGAATTCCACCTAATAAATTTAAGAAACATATATCAATATAACATTTTAAATGATAAATAAACTAAAAAAAAAAAAAAAAAAAAAAAAAAAGGAAAAAGAAAAAAAGAAAGAAAGATATAAAATCATTACAAAAAAAGTACCAAGAATATTCTGAACAGCTTCCATATAGGTATAATTCCTTTTTCCGGTAAAAGGGTCGCCACACCGATAACACGCAGAAAGAAGGCATGATGTGCAGTAAGTCACAAATGAGAAGAGAAAGAGCACAGTTGGTCCGGCTATCCAACCGAGTTGAGCCGTTGCCCATGCTAACGACAACACGCCTGAACCAATAACCGCAGTTATAATGTGTGCACTTGTAGTCCATACAGTCCCTACATTCCAACAAAAATATACTCCCTCCGTCCCATATTAAGTGTCCACTTTCTAAATGCACAAAGTTTTAGGAAATTCCACTAACTACACTTTTCACCAATCAAATATAATTATTACCCACTAAAGTCTCATCCCATTGGTTGAAACAGAATCTGGACACTTAATTTGGGACATCCCAAGATTCCATTGTGGACACTTAATATGGGACGGAGGGAGTAACATGTAGTCCAAATATCAGTAAAACAGCAAACCTCATTTAATATCGAAAACAATAACTTGAACCACATATATTAACATAAAGATTATACCAGTTCTTTTAAGACGTCCATCATCATCAAAGAATTTAGATGGCGCTTGAGGTGCGAATCCCGCTATCTCGAGCTCTCCGGTTGTCGTTTCTTGGCCCATCTGTTACAAAGATTTTTCCAAAACTATATTACTAGTTTCTAATGAACTCAAGTTCGTATAAACTTTGATTTGTACTGGAACGGTACCCGCGCAATGCGGCGGCGGGTACCTGTGACTATATTTTGCGTTATTCGGTTACAAATTTAGTTGTTTTTATGTTTTTTAAGTAGAGATAGTAAAGCCGAATAATTTTAGTTTTAACAACCAAATTGCTTCATAACAAACTTACTAACCAACTTGCTTCCTAACCAACTTCTTAACCAACGTGCTTCCTAACCAACCTGCTTCCTAACCAATTAATTTTAAAATCCTTCCATAATAACCAAGTAGAAGTCTGAATTTTAAGACTTTCTAATTATAGAATAGTCCCAAATGCATTATATAGTAGTATAAAAGTATAGATAAGGTATGATCTGATGTTACGGATTGAATGGAGATGTGAATTAAGGGTCGATCAAATGAAGGGGGAAAACTAAAAGTGCATATACGTACGTGTTGCAAATAATGCATGCACCACAACAAATAATCAAACCGATCTTTAAATAAATTTAATACCTCACGCACGAATTCAACTCCTTCCGTCGTCTATACTAGTTTTCAGTTTGATTTGTTTGTGAATTAATTGCATGCGTGGGAACATATTGTTGTATTTATATCGTGAGCAAGACGGCTAAGGTGATTTACATGCAAATCCTATTCCAAATATAATACCAAGTAAACTTGTATTTTATTACGTATTACTTGGACATAAAGTATTACTAGGCGAGTACCCGTGCATAGCAACGGAAATTTCTAGCGGCAGATAATTAACGATTTGCGATAGTGTGATAAGTGTTTTGTGTAGCGTTCAAAATAGAACGTGAAATGATCAAAATGTAATTACAAACGGTTATAATATGTGATAATTCAACTCTAGAAAAAATTCTTAACATGTATCAAACAACATATAAAAACGTTTAATGAAATTGATAGTAAAACATTACATCAATTATGAGATAAAAACTAACAACACACGCTACTCATCGTGTAAAACTTCTTGATACACGACATTTGAGGTGTAGATTCCTGCTTGACCGAACTCTTGACTTGTTTGTAACAAGTACCTTTGTTTTTGTATGTGATATCCCTCTAGACAACACAATGAGACCACGAGACAAGTAGCCGTGCATATCAATGAGATTTTATAGCAACAGATAGTTATAGTGATATTTTGGTTAAGTGTTTTGTGTAACGTTTTGTGTAACTATAAATATCACTATAACTATCTGTAGCCAAGGGCGGAGCTATTAAGGGACCGGGAAGGGTCCCGAGCCCCTAGGCCTAAGCCCGTTAGTGTATTTTTTTCACGATTTCATGTGTTAAATTTTATTTTTTCCATCTCGTCCCTCCCATCTAATGTTCTTCCGAAAAAAATTTGTTTCGGCCCTCCCAAGAATTTTTTTCCTAGCTCCGCCACCGTCTGTAGCTATAAAATTTTGTTTCTATGCACTGGTATTCGTTTAGTACAATGAAAAGGTTTACAAAATAATGTTAAAAAAAAAAAAATAAATAAAAAAAAAAATAAAAAATAAAAAAATTCCTATAAATTCTTAAAAAGACCTAACATAGTGGATGGTCTAAGGAATGAAATACTACATTAATCAAATCAAATAATGCATTTTGTTATTCTATATATCTTTATAACCGACAGGGAAACTATCTGATTTACATTGTCTCATCATTTCTATTACTTATGCAAGAGATATTAGTAAATGCTTTGTATTTTTAGAGTGTTTTAATTTGTAATTCACATGTCCAATTTGCATGTCATGTGAAGTTAACACGTCTCAGTTCACGAATATTGAGTTTTCGCAATATATTCTTTACCTATAATGGCATGTGAAGTACCGAAGATAGTTCCGTTGCTATATTGAAGCAGTAGGCATAGAGCGATGGTTGTCGAAAGTGGCCTTTTATTATTATTATTAAATGTAATAATTTAATATCTTTTGCATATAACATGTTACAACATTGACACTACAGTGTTATGTGGTCTTTTTTATACGGGTCTCGTATGAAAGATACTACAATGTTTTGGTTTATCATTGTTCTTGACAGAAGATGTCTTTTTAGTTCTTTTTCAACCAGAGAGTAGGCTTGATATCCCAAGTCTAATCACCATAAAAAACAACACTCTGTAAAGTTTTTCTATAAACCATTATCTCCTACATTTTTACATACCGTGACCTTTGTGAGTTTAGAGTTCAAGAAACATACAAGTTGTCTTTGAATCTCTCAATCTGATGAGTTAAACTTTCAAATGTATTCAAAGATAACTTGTGTCCTTTGTGAGTCTTGTTATCACTATAATTAGAAGGACCAGTCCCAAACATTACACAAGATCAGTTCTAAGCAATACACAAAGATCAGTTCCTAAGCAGCCTCGAACATCCGGGTTTAAAGAAAGTACAAATCAAACTAAAAAACATGTATTGTAGCCTCAAATACCCCAAATCAGTTCCAAGCAATCAAAATAACAAAACTTCAGGTGAGTGAAACAAAAAAAACTATGAAATACTAAACTTTTTTTACACAAAATAGGTGAATGAAAATACTTGTACACAAAAAAACAACCTCCAACACAAACTCAGGCCTTACTAAAATATATGGCTTCGATAAAAAATCATCGACCATAACCAGTACGAGTAATCTCTAACAAAGCAAATACATCTCACAATTGTCAACATAGATTTAACAAAGAGTAAATTACACCGTTCGTCCCTGTGGTTTGCTCCAAATCACTACCGTAGTCCTTGATCTTTATTTTTTGCTCCTTATGGTTTACATATTGCACACTGTCAGTCCTTATCGCTAACTGTCGTTATATTCTCCGTTAGCTTCCAGTCGTCATGTGACAACATTAGTCCATTAACCAAACGATCATTTGCAACGTTAGTTCTTATACTAACGGCCATTTCTAATTAACTCAACTTTTTGTTTTTATAATTTTCGCCCATTTTCTTACGTTTTTCTTGCATTTTTATTCGTTTTTATACGTTTCTATCCGGTTTCATCTATTTTTATATGTTTACGCTTGTTTTATTACGTTTTCTTACGGATGAAAGTATATAAAAATATATGAAAATGGATAGAAATAAAAAAAGGTATGAGAACGCAAGATAAAATATATAAAACAGATGAAAACGTATATAAACGGACAAAACGTAAGAAAACATATATAAATATAAGAAAATGGGTGAAAACGTAAGAAAACGAGCGAAAACGTAAAAAAAAATGAATGAAAACGTATAAAACAGATGAAAACGTAAAAAAAATGGACAAAAACGTAAAAACGGAAGAAATCGTATAAAAACAGACAAAAACGTACTAAAACAGATAAAACCGTATGACAACGTAAGAAAACGGATAAAAAAGCATGAAAATGTAAGAAAAACAGACGAAAACGTATAAAAATGGACGAAAATGTTAGAAAATGCATGAAAACGGGCGAAAAAGAGACAAAAACGTATAAAAACAGATAAAACCATATGACAACATAAGAAAACATATACAAATGGATAAAAACGAATGAAAACGTAAGAAAAACCGATGAAACCATATAAAGACGGACGAAAACATATTAAAACAAACGAAAACTAAGAAAACGCATGAAAACGGGAGAAAACGATAAAAACCGCGTACATTTTTTTAGAAAACCAAAATTTGAGTTAATTAGAAACGGTCGTTAGTATAAAGGACTAACGTTGCAAAAGATCGTTTGGTTAATGGACTAACGTTGCCACTTGAAGATTGGGAGCTAACGAAGAAGATAACGACAGTTAGTGATAAGGACTGACAGCGTGCAATATGTAAACCATAAGGAGCAAAAAAGCAAAAAATAATGATCAGGGACTACGGTAGTGATTTGGACCAAACCACAGGGACGAACAGTGTAATTTACTCTTTAACAAAAATACTAAATCTAGTAATATCACCAAGACTCGAAATCATTTATATCTCTTTCTGAAAACGACATAAACAACCAGCAAAAGCACCTAAACCACTAAAACCACCAACAATTCGTTCACATAACCACCAAACAAAACTACCTAGCCGGCCGAAACCACCTAACAACCAAGATAGGGTGGCGATTTGAGCAGACGGCAGCGATAATGGTGGTTATGGTGGCGACATTGGGTTGAGATAGAGGCTTCAGTTTAGAGAGAGATGAAACAAAAATGATGAGTTGTGTGTGTTTTTTGTGAGGCGGTATATAATGGTTAAAACCTGTATTCAGTTTCAAAAATAAGTCAAACCCTTGCCATCAGTTTCAATATTCAATATTGAATATTTCCTTTCCTTTAAAAAAAAAGTTTACATCCATGGAATCAGTGGTTTCCTTATTAGTTTCCTTGCTTAAGAGTTCTGACTTATGACTTACCAATTATTCGATTTATTCATCCAGGCTGGACCAGGCATTCCATATTTACTCATCAAGGTATTTACCAGACATTCATTCGATTTCCATAGTTTGATGACAAGGGCATTATGGGGATTGACTAAAAATTCAGTTTTTCCACTTTTCACGTAAAGATTATAGATTGTAATAAGAAATTGTTAACAAATTATTTACTTGGGTTTTTATTATCAACAACAAAACAAATAAAAATTGCTTAAATAATATGTTTTATTTTTCTTCTCACTTAATCCTAACTATTTTTTACTACAAAATTAACATTTTGATTCTACACTATCTTCTGATGTTTTCGTACGTAATTTTCCTAATTCATATCATTCGCGCATAAAGGAAATATACAAAGTAAAAGGTATTTACAATATTAGTAGTTAGTAAAAGTAACATGAAACGAATTTAATGTGAAAATTAAAAATTTCTTAATGTAAATTTTGTTGAAAATTTAGTGCAATTAAGGGTTTATGTCATACTTGAAAATGACTTTTGAGGTATAAAGTGTACACCTATTAAGTCATTGAACCTCCCTGACTCAAATAATGGTGTTGTAGAATCAGATGATGAGTTCAATGATTTATACTTTTTAGTTAGTAGATTCTGAACGAACTCATCACAGGGTTCAATACTTCAGTGAGAAAGCTCATCAGTGAGTATACTCATGGAGCAAGCTCATTCAGTGAGTAAGCACATCAGCAAGCAAACATGATTGAACTCATTTCCTACTAATTTGTAATGGTCTTGACTTATTCAAAGAGCAACTTTAACTACAACTTAATGATCAAATTTCAATTGGTCTTGTAACCACTATTGCTATGATGGTCGGAACATCATGAGGAGATTAAATGGCTGATTAATTCTCATAATTTTATTGGACGAGTTTCTTCTCTATATAAGAGAAACAAATCTACATGGGGAAAATGCACTGAAAACCAAAAACACTTAAAAGAGAAAGGGTTCATATATTTGTGCCTAAATCAAGAGCATACCACTTTGAATATCTCAAAGAGATATTCGTGTAACCCAGAAAAATAGGGTAGAATAGTTTCTTTTGAAAAAGTGATTACACGATTCATAGTGATATCCGTCTATTGATTATCTTTACCCAACTACGAAAACACCAAAAATCAAAAGAAACTATTTTGTGATAATCAATGGCGGCAACAGTGAAACATATGGCATATACTATCTCCAAACTAGATAAGTTTCAAGGAATAGACTTTAGGAGATGGCAAAAGAGGATTTACTTCTTCCTTTCCGGCATGAGTGTGGTTGGTGTATGTTCTTAGCACACCAATCCCAGATGATGGTGATGATGCTATTGTGGAATAAATTAGGAAGATGGTCGGATGGAATAATGACGACTACCCGTGTCGCGATTTTATCCTCAAAGGTATACCTGATTCCCTTTTTATTTATTTATCAAAACCACGAATCTGCTAAAGAACTAGGGGACTCTTTGGAAGGTAAGTATATGTGATGTGTTCTACTCAGGTTTAAATTTATAAAGCCGAACTAACCTATAGACTAACAACAGTGTACCTGATCAGTTATAGCTAGGATTGTAAGTACAGGTCGTTCACAAGGAACGAATTGATTTAAACTAAATTTAGTGGCAATCTAATTAATTAATTTAAACACTAAAAAAAGGGGTTCAATCTAAGAGATTGACACGATTTGATTACTTAAACTAATATTAAACTTAAAAACAATAAAAGTAAATATTAGATTGTGGTTGATGGTAGAAGAACGTGCTAGCCAAGTTCATCATACTATGCCCTCTCATACGTTAACAAGTGTAATGTCCTAGTTATACTACCATTGGTGAACAAATATAGGCTAGGCCAGACGGTCACGGTTACCTAGTCCTATGAATATTAACCCGCAACCCTCAACCCTTAGCGGTGATGGGGTTGAGTAATCAATACAACACATTAAATGTGGCAACTACTCTATATAATTTATCACGATAGCCTAACGGTCATAGTACTACATATTCTCCAGCGAATGGTCATCTATAGGAGAACACACGCTAACTTACTTGTTTTAGTCATAATTCGCCTAACCTAAGGCTTTGTCCACCTCTAGTCCTAATGGTAAATCACAATGGCGCTTAGTGTCCATGTGTTACTAACCTACCATCAGGATAAGGATCGTAAATCATAGATTTGTCATAATATAACTCATAATCTTGCAATAGACTGCATACAATAAACAAGTAAATGAACGAATCGAATCGATAAACATATAAAATATCCAATGAAAGCAAATTAAGACGAAGTAACGAATCAATCAAAGTATCAAACATAATAATAATTAACTTAGCTAACACCAAAGGGTGTTAGCCCAGGATCTCAATAGCCAAATCCAAAGTGAATACAAACAATAAACGAGTAGAAGTCATAATGAAAACGATAAGTTAACCGAATGATTAAACAATGATGTGACATGTTCTTTTGGGGCGGAATGGTGTTTTCCACCTCTTCTTGCCTCTGGAAGTCGACTGAGAATCGCCAAGGGTGGAGTGAATGTTTTCCTAAGTCGTGATTAGGGATTCTATTTTTTTAACTAGACCGTTACAAAGTATTGAACTTGGATACAACGTATTGAAGATATCAAACATGGGCTCCACTTAGTAAAATATTCTGGTCAACCGATTGACCAACCTTTGATACGGCGTATTCATGGAATTGGTTGCGCTGTAACCCATGTAATCTTGTATTGGGTCTTCTTTGGCTAGGGCACCTATACGACGTATCTCAGAATCTGATACGCCACATTCTTTAAATTATCAGCAATCTTCAAAACGGCTTAGTATAATATACGGCGTATCTCCAACAAAGGATACACCGTATTCTTCTAGATGCAGGCAAGATTTGAAATCTTCTAAGTATGGGATACAACGTATCTCCAGTAGCATGAATACGCCGTATTCATCATCTGAACAACATTATTCTTCGTTTTTTATACCTTGCTTTATCATAGTCAAAATAGTATAATCCACCATACTGTTTACCAGTCCCTAGAACTTATTCCAGTTTCAAATCCTCATCCAAGATATAACACGAATTTTCATCCAAGCAACAAGCATTTTATTATCTTTAGCAAGTTTGTAAACATAAATAAAAGTGACATAGTACTCCTGGGATAACCAATACATCATACAAAATCAAGTTATTAGTTAATATGAGATTTCCAATCTTTGTAATAAAAGCTTCAGTGCCATTGGGATGGTAAACTTTTATTTTAAGCTTTAGTGCCATTGAAATGATACCGTAGGTGGTTCTAGATCCATAATTAAGCTATGGCGTAGCCACACTTGAAGACTACGACGTAAGCAAAACCCTAGAAGAAGTTACGGCGTAACCAACTACATCAACTACGCTGTAACTATTGCTAATTGTTGACATAAATAATGTCTTAAAACATTGTTAGCATATTAACAATGTCTCTATGTTTTGATAATTACAAAGCATAAACTTATTAATCTAAAACTTATGACGTAAACAAGTTTTTAGTGCTTAATATTTGTCTTTACTTCCATATCACTTAAGGTATGAATAAACAAAGGGTTTATTACATTTCATGATCAAAGGAAATTTTTCTAATCACTAGAATTTTTATAAAATGTATTAAACATCTTATATCTTTTACAAAATTACTTTTGGAATTAAAAGAATATGTTTAATTCATTATAAATATATGATTTCAATTTCCAACCAAAAATGGCAAATTCTATCTAGAAAAATATTCTCCACTAAAAGACAAGAAAAACCAACGTTCTGAAGGGGCGGCCCCCTTAATTCCTTAGGCGGCCCCCTTAATGATTAAGGGGACCGGCCAGTAATTAAGGGGACCGGTCACGCTCCAGAACAGTGTTTTTCTCCCCTATAAATACTGGATCAGTTCACACATTTTCCTCACCTTTTGCACTTCTAAACTTTCTGATCTAGATCCAAATCTCTATTCTCTTATCCTTTGATCATAAGTGTATAATTCTTTGTTTCAAAGTGATCCAACCTTCATCCTCTTAAGTGCAAGAAAAGAATACTTCTATCCCTCAAGACAAGAAGTATTACAACTTGTTGTGATCTCCACATCCAAGTTGTTGGTGCATCATCAAAGATCATTTACATTATTCTTTGTGAAGATTGTTGTGAATATTTAATTGTAGATAGTTGTGTTAGATATAGATTGTGTGATTAGTTAGTAGCTTGGTGTGAAGAAGAAAAGCTAGGAACTAGATTGGTGTGAAGAAGATAGGTGTGGAGTAGTTAGGTGTGAAGTAGATTGATTTGAAGAAGTTGTGTAGAAGTTGTGACTTAGGTGTGACGAAGTTGTGGTGTGAAAAGTGGTGTGTAAATTGGTGTGTAAATTGGTGTGTACGGTTTTCTCCGCCATAAGGGAGCTTGTTGATATAGTGAAGAAAACTCTCGAGTTAGGTGCTCGGGGAGTGGAGTAGGGCAAGGAAGGTGTCCTTGTAGCCGAACCACTATAAATCTCTTGTCTCGCGGTTCGATCTTTCCATCTCTTACTTATTTCATTACTTATCATTGTAATATATTGTGTAGTGTTAATTGTTTATATTGTACAAGACTTGAGATCACATATTATCGAATCTAAGTTCTTAAAAGCTAAGTAAACTCCAAAACTATTTTTATAACGAATTAAAAAGGCGTAAAACTATTCAACCCCCCTTCTAGTTTTCCACAATTGGTATCAAGAGCCACGTCTAGCAAGATTTTTAAAATATATTGTATTTTAAAACTTGTAACGATCTATGGAATCTGAAAAATATTTAGAAGGGCAATCTATGCAAAGACCACCACTATTTGAAAGTGATGAATTTTTATATTGAAAAAATAGATTCAAAACGTATGTGAAATCAAAAGATCTTGATCTTTGGCATATTATTACCTTTGGTGATTTTCCTCCTACTCAATATAATGTTGAAACTAAAATGAATGAAATTGTATCTTTTGAAGAACAAAATGATGATTTGAAAAAGAAATTAGCAAAAAATAATGAGGCTAAAATGGTAATTTATAATGTGTTACCACGCAAAGAATATGAAAGAATTTTTATGTGTAAAACCGCCAAAGAAATTTGGGATTCTTTAATAATTACTCACCAAGGTAATAGCCAAGTCAAAGATAATAAAATAGATCTTCTTGTACAACAATATGAACAATTTACGATTTCGGAAGAGGAATCAATTGATAATGCTTTTGCTAAGTTTAACACTATCATCACAAGTTTAAAAGCACTTGATGAGACATTTTCTAGTAAAAATTGTGTTTGAAAATTTCTTAGGGCATTGCATCCAAAATGGCGAGCTAAGGTCACGGCAATCGAAGAATCAAAGAACTTGATGACGTTATCACTAGATGAACTAATTGGCAACTTGAAGGTTCATGAAGAAATCATAAGAAGAGATTCGGAAACGGTCAAAGTCAAGAAAGAACAAACCAAATCCATTGCTCTAAAAGCCAAAAAGGAACCTAGTGATGATGATGATTCAAGTGATGAAAGTGAAGACGAAGAATATGCAATGGCCGTAAGAGAATTCAAGAAGTTCTTCAAGAGACGAGGAAGATTCACTAGATCATCACGAGACGAGAGAAAAGCATTCCAAAGGAATATAAGTGACAACTACGGGAAAAGAAGGTGCTTTAGATGTGGAAGTCCAAATCATCTCATTGGCGAATGTCTAAAGCCACCGGGTTATGAAAGTCAAGGTGCTTTTGTTAGTGGAACATGGAGTGATAGTGACAAAGAAGAAGTTGAAAAGCCAAGAGACGAAAAGTGTTTTATGGCAAAAGAAACCGACGAAATATGTTTAGGAATTGACTTGGAACCTGACGAATGGATCAAAGATAGCGGATGTTCGAGGCACATGACGGGGAACCGCAATCTATTCTCTACATACAAGGCATACAATGGAGGTAACGTTATTTTTGGTAGTGACTTACGTGGAAAAATAATTGGCAAAGGTACGATCTCTCAAGACTCACTTACTATTGAAAATGTAGAGCATGTAGATAAATTAACATATAACTTGCTTAGTGTAGGACAAATATGTGATCATAAATGTAGAGTCACATTTACCGAAGATGATAGCGAAATAGTTAAGAATGGAAAAATTATAGGTAGAGGAATTAGAAAAGGTGGCATATATGTTATGAAACTAGGAAACAAACCTGAGGATAGGATATGCCTAACGACCCTAGATGAAAACTCTACACTGTGGCATAGGAGATTAGGACATGCTAACATGCAACAAATACAATCTTTGGCCTCTAAGGAATTAGTTAGAAATTTACCTAATCTAAAATATGACAAGCATTTTTGTGATGCATGTAAAATTGGAAAACAAGCTCATGCTAGTCATAAAGCCAAGAATATAGTATCCACTACTAGGTGCCTAGAATTATTACATATGGATCTTTTTGGTCCATCCGCTGTACGGAGCTATGGAGGAAACAAATATACCTTAGTAATAGTAGATGACTACTCACGATACACGTGGACTAGTTTTTTAAGTGACAAAACCCAAGCCTTTGAAAAATTCGAAATATTTAGTAAAATGATTCAAAATAAATTAGGATGCTCAATAGTTGCCATTAGGACGGACCATGGTAGGGAATTTGATAACGAAGTACAATTCGGAAAATATTGCGAGTTAAATGGAATATCTCACAATTTCTCCGCTCCTCGTACTCCTCAATCAAATGGCGTAGTAGAAAGAAAAAATAGGTCACTACAAGAAATGAGTAGAACTATGTTAAATGAACAATCCATCCCACAAAAATTTTGGTGTCACGCCGTAGATACATCAACTTATATTTTAAATAGGGTATCAATTAGAAGAATTCTAGGAAAAACTCCTTATGAGTTATTAAGAGGTAGAAAACCAAACTTAAGCTACTTTAAGGTATTTGGAAGCAAATGCTATATTTTAAACACTAAGGACTATCTCACTAAGTTTGATCCAAAATCATATGAAGGAATATTTTTAGGATACTCACAAAATAGCAAAGCATATATAATACTTAACAAACACTCCATGAAAGTAGAGGAATCACTAAATGTAACATTTGATGAAACACCACCACCTCCTAAAACATTACCTTTAGAAGATGATGATTTAGTCGAAGATGAAGCTATTGAGGTTAGTAAAACAAAACCAATAGGAAATGATAATGAAGACATTCACTTAGAAAATAACAAAACTGTTAATATTAAAGAATCTAGATCACATCCATTAGATAATATAATAGGACATCTTAACCAAAGAACCCTTAGGCCACAAGCACAGGATAAAAACAATTTCTTTTGTTTCCTCTCAGCAATAGAACCTAAAAATATTAGCGAGGCTTTAAAGGATGAAAGTTAGGTTATAGCTATGCAAGAAGAATTAAATCAATTTAAGGCAAATGATGTTTGGGAATTAGTCCCAAATCCAAAGGATATGACCATCATAGGAACCAAATGGGTATATAGGAATAAGTTAGACGAGAATGGAATAGTTACTAGGAATAAAGCTAGGTTAGTTGCCCAAGGTTATAATCAACAAGAAGGAATTGATTATGACGAAACTTATGCCCCCGTAGCTAGACTAGAATCGATTAGGATATTACTTGCCTATGCTTGCGCCCTAGATTTTAAGTTATTCCAAATGGATATGAAAAGTGCATTCCTTAACGGTTTTATCAATGAGGAGGTATATGTGGCACAACCTCCAGGATTCATTGACTTCGCAAAACCTGATTATGTTTATAAGTTAAAGAAAGCTTTGTATGGACTCAAACAAGCTCCCAAAGCTTGGTATGATCGATTAAAAGCTTTTCTTATTAAACATGATTATTCCATGGGAATGGTAGATAACACTCTTTTCACTAAAAGGAAAGACCCAAATCTCATCATTGTCCAAATATATGTTGATGACATTATATTTGGATCGACTTGTCAAGACATGTGTGATGAATTTGCCAAAATCATGCATGATGAGTTTGAGATGAGTATGATGGGTGAACTTAACTTCTTCCTAGTATTACAAATAAAACAATTAGAAGATGGAATATTTTTTAACCAATCTAAGTACATTAAGGAAATGCTTAAGAAGTTTGGCCTAGAAGACTCAAAACCCATGAAAACTCCCATGTCTACGGAGGTAAAGCTCACAAAGGACGATGAAGGTGAGTCCGTAGATAACACCAAGTATAGAGGAATGATAGGTAGTTTACTATACTTGACGGCAAGTAGACCCGACATCATGTTTAGTGTCTGCCTTTGTGCCCGTTTTCAAGAGGATCCCAAAACCTCTCACCTAGAAGCGGTTAAGCGTATCTTCCGATACGTTAAAGGCACTATACACTTAGGATTATGGTATCCTAAGGAATCCGTCATAGAAACCATTGTCTATGCGGATTCGGATCATGTGGGAGACTACGTAGATAGAAAGAGCAATAGCGGTATTTGCACGTTTATGGGATGTTGTCTAACGTCTTGGTTTTCGAAGAAGCAAACCGCTCTTGCTATTTCTACCACCGAAGCCGAATATGTAAGCGCCGGAAAGGCATGTCAACAAGCACTATGGATGAAACAAGCTCTCGTAGACTATGACATTAGGTTAGAAAATGTCCCCATTATGTGTGATAACAAAGGTGCGATAGATTTAAGTAAAAATCCGGTGCAACACTCTAGGACTAAACACATAGAAATACGTCACCATTTTCTTAGGGATAATGTAAAAAAAGGAAATATATCTATAGAAAAGGTTGCATCGGAAGACAACATTGCGGATATATTCACAAAACCCCTTAAGCGTAAATTATTCAACCACTTGCGTTTAGGATTAGGAATTGATTGAGCCTAAACCGTCTTATTATTGTTGACCAAGGTCAACAAGTCAAAGATAGCCTAGAATCAATACTCCGGTGATAGTGTAGTGTTTCCCCGGGTCGTGAAAGTCCCAGCGAGATTGAAATGGTGCTTTTGGAATCGTTTTTGAGAAAGTG
This sequence comes from Artemisia argyi, assembly GCA_030686995.1. Classification (NCBI taxonomy): domain Eukaryota; kingdom Viridiplantae; phylum Streptophyta; class Magnoliopsida; order Asterales; family Asteraceae; genus Artemisia; species Artemisia argyi. The sequence goes on from CM060685.1 coordinate 57,634,863, forward strand.
GCACTGAGGACAGTAGCCAGATGATGTGGGATTGGAATTGCTACTGTTATTTTGGTATTGGTAAACAGATATAATATTCACAAAAATCAGATAACAGATATGTACACGTATTCACAATTCAGATTACGTATCAGACTGGAAAAGTGGGTTTTTGGTGATTATCAAACTACAGGGGGTGCTTTTGACACTTTTCAAAACTTAAAATTAAAAATGAAAAAGAAATTATAAAAGTGATTAAAATAATATTAAACTACTATTTAATTAATTAAACTATTTAAATTCTAAATTAAAACCTAATTTAAATAAACTAAAAATGACAAATGATTTAAATTATACTAAAAATTTATAAAAATATTTTCTAAACCTAAATTAGAACTTAAAGAAAATATAAAAAATTAAAAATAATATTTTTGTCTTTTTGTGGTTTAGTTATTAATTAAAAACTATTTAACTTAATTAAACTAAATAAACTACTTTTAATTTATATTAATACTAAATAAACTTGGAAAATTAAGATAAAATTTATAAAATTACTTAACCATTACAGGAATCCTACAAAATTATAAAAAACTCTAAAAATTATGTTTAAGATTAATCTACCAATTAATTAACTTTTAATTAACTTAATTCTAATTTAAACAAATAAAATAAGAAAAATAGAAAATGAACAGTAGAATTCAAAATTATATTTTCTAAAAACTTATTATACTATATTAGAACTAGGAAAATTATAAAAACTAGATTTAACCTTATAAAAACTAATTAAGCTATTTATTACTTAATATTAATTAATAATAAAGAAAATTAAAATTAAATCTAATTAGCACTAAATGACAAAATAAAAATCTGAAAAATTTATTATAACTAATTTAATATATGAGGTATTTAATAAAAATATAAAAACACTAGTTACTTAATTAAAATCTAAAAATGAAAATTAAACTTAACTTGAATTAAATAGAAACTATTACTTATTTTAACTTGGATTTTTTTGGATTTTTCTTTTACAGAACTACTAAACACCTTAAAATGACAAACTTTTGTAAAAGCACTTTTTGAAATAGCTTATAAATAAGCTGTGACACCCCCTTGTTCTAAACAGTTGACTTTGGTTGACTGTTTGGTCAAATAAGGTCAAATGGCCTTGGGTGGGGTCCACAATGGTTGAAACAGATACAAATAAGTTTAACAAACCTAATTAAGCTAGAAACAACCAACAAGAAGCACAAATAAGCTGTGTAAAGAGAAATAAGCACTTATCAATGTTTAAATCTAACACAGACTTGGGACAGACTTTAAAGCTTAAACTAAGTGGGGTCCACAGTGACTTAGGTCAAACAAGGAGTCAACCTAAACTCTCTGGTAGGAGGGGGGTTGGGAAAACCTATTTAGGAGGTGTGGGGCCTACTGGGTTGGTCACAAAACCACCACAAAGTGGTGGTTGTGACTGAGGTCTGGTCTGAGCAGGGCAATACCCTTGCCCTGCAGTTGTCTTTGAAGGTGAATGTGGCTCAGATTAAATTTTCTAAAAATCAAATGAAAGCATATTCTCAAAGTTGAGCTGGTAGAGAACTAAACCTCCAATTTTCACAATCCCAAACAAATCACAAAATTCATAAATTAACAAGCAAATATGGTGAAATCTGAGATTGAATAATTTTGACTTTTAAAGAAAACTTGAAAGTTTGACTAAAATGAGTTTCTAAGCTATATTACTGATTGATTTAAGTTATTTAAGCTATTAGAATCCTAAATTAAGCTAGTCCTACAAGTTTTAAGCTAAATGGTGAGTTGTGAGATCCTAAAACCTTGACAGTTAACTGTCAAGGTGATTGGAGTGGATTGTTGACTTTGGGTGTTTGAGACCTGAGTATGAGGCTTGAAATATTCTAATTAGGACTAATATGACATGCTCATGCTAAAACAACAACAAACCATCACAAATAACACAGCATACTATACTAATCCAAACACCCCTTGAAAACTGTTTCTAACAATTTTTTGAAGCAAATTAATGGTTTGAACATTGAATCTGAGATATGAGACCATACTGAGCTATAATTAACAAGAACAAGCAGATTTAAGCAACAACCAATAGTTATAACTACTAGGCACAAATTATGCAAAAGGAAAAATATGGAACAGTTATGCTTACAAATTTCCAAAGCTTAGCATTGAGTGAACCAGGACCAAAAGATCAACCTACTATCCCCCATGGGATTTCTAAACCATCTTCATTCCAAATTTGTAATGCTCCACTGCTTCTTCCCCTTTCAACATTGATTTTTCTAATTTTATCTATTTTACTTTTATTTTTGAGAATTTCTTGCTAGAACTGATTAGAACTTGTTTTGAACTAAGGAAACTTTTAAAAGCTTGCTAGTAATCCAACTGGGCTTACAGAACCACTAAATAACAACAAGTAACAATTTTAAGATGAATTTGTCAAATTCACAAAAAATTGCTAAAACTGAATTCGTACAAGAAAGTTTGAAATTGATACTGAATTAAGGTTCAGATATACTAATAATACTTAGTACAAATTATTAAACTAGAAATTAAACTGAAAGTGTAAACTTAACTTCAAACAACATAAGAAAATTAAAACTATTCTATACTACACTACTTGATCTTCTCCTCTGCTCCTCTTCATCTTTATAGCCTCCAAAAAGGTTGTGTGGGCCCACTGGTCAAATCCCACCACTCTAATCATCAAGTGGATCTCTTTTGCTTCTTGGTTCAAATTGGCGGGAAAACATTTTTTTTGAGCAATTGGGACTGAGGAGGGTCTGGTAACGTGTAGCAGGGGGGGGAAGCATTAAATGAGGTATTGGGATGTGTAATTGGGATAAGGGTGGTGGGAAAGGTGCAAGTGGTGATGGTGGAGTGGTATTGCAGGGGGAGGGTTGGTGGTTTTGGTGGGGAAGAAAGGGGGTACGGGGTGGTATTATGGTTTGGTCAAACCAGGTCAAAACCTGGTAAGTGGACTGGGTGGGTTTATTTGCAATTGGGCTTGGTTTTTATTTTTTTTTTTTGTTTTGTCTTGGGCTAAAAAGATAACAAGGGTCCGTTTGGTTTAAAGTCCATAAATCACAAGGATTAAAGGTGTAATTTAAGCAAAGTGTAGGGACTAGATTTGTAAGTTAACCAAAGTTCTCATAGGGACCTAATTAGCCATAATTAATAGTACACGGATATTTTTGATAAATTTTACTTTTGAAATTTCCGAGGACTATTTTTGCCAAATCTGCAAACTCCAGGGACCACATCTGTAATTTCTGAATTTGTGAAGGGTTGAACCTGCAAATTCTCAATAAATACCACAAGGACCAATTATGTCATTAATGAATAGTACAAGGTTTGTTTTTAATATTTTTCCATTTTTAAAACCTGAGGACTAACTTTGACATTTTTGAAACTTGGGGGACCAAAGTTGTAATTTCACAATTTTAAACTTTAAAGGACTATTTATGACAACTTGTGAATCCCCAAGGACCTTTATGATATTTGAACAAGATTTGAGTGACCAGGGACTAGTTTTGCCAATTTATGAAACTTTAGGGACTGAAACTGCCAATTATGCAAACTTTGTACGTTTTTCATTTGTTTTTGCATATTTTGTGTTTGAAACATATAAAACACACCTCTAAGATATTTTAAGTATTTTGATACATATTTGGGTGTTTTTGGATGTTTTGGCAGCTCATATAAGACAAAAATGATGAGTATTTACACACTCATCAATCCCCCACACTAAACTATTGCTAGTCCCTAGCAATCTTTTGAGAAAAATTAATGGATTTTAAACTCTTTACCAAAAGCCATCACTTCTGGAGTAGCCAGGTGTAAGAACTGTGGCACACCTGATAACCGTGTGATTTTGAGCAAACCACCAGCTGTCAACGGATTTGATTAGTCTTTACCAAAAGCCGTTTGCTTCTGGACTAGCCAACTCTTGATGGAATAGTCAACATCTTGGTGAGCTGATTACCAATTATGGATTTTCCACGGCCTTTACCACAAGCCATAATCTTGCGGGCTAGCCAGCTCATTTGCTTATGAGGATGCGGGGGAGCTGAGGAACCATGCAATTTTGGGCAAATTGCAAGCCGTCAACGGATTTGAGATGTCTTTACCAAGAGCCGTTTGCTCCTGGACTAGCCAATCCCTTTTGTCGTTTAGACAAGGCGGATTGATTACCACAAAAAAATTTGAGCTCAAGTGAAAAATTTTTGAAAATTTTTGGTAAAAAACGGGGGTATAAGATAGTAAAATGTGATAAAATTCGCTAGAATAGCGAATACCCCCCCACACTAATCATGAATATTGTCCTCAATATTCAAAGTCCCGGCTATTATGCCGACATTTTGAACATAAAAGGGCAACATTACAAGCTAAACGTGGAAAACATCATTTTGTATTTTCACTTCTGTAATCATAGCATGGGGGACTCCCCCACACTTAGGGTGAAAACCCTATAAGCATGCTCAGTTTTTGTTTACCGAGTCGCGAGCTTGACTCGACCCCGAATTCATTTGTCCATGGGGAAGTATGATGTGGAAGAAATAATCTCCATCGGACTCTCATTCAAGATGTTTGGATAAACATTTGAAGCACGTGAAAGTTCCACACCGATGAGATATAATCCCGGCTCAAGATAATGATACATGAAAATGCCGGGATCAAAGATAATGTCTTCATTCCCGAAGGAGTGAAGAACAGGAGAAGTCACCCTATAGGTGAAGAAAAGGAAGAAAACCATGATGAAAATCATGATAAGATCTTCTTCCTCGAAGGCAGGCTCATTAGCCTGATTTTGGATTTCAAAGGGTAAGCTCGAAAACATCCCGGGAGGGTGGGTGGGATTTTGCAAATTCTCATGATTGAGAGCATCTCCCCCCGGGTCATCATACTCCGGAGGAGTCATGATATGAGTGAGTTCACAGGAGAACTCATCAAATGTGAATGAATCATATTCTGGATTGATGTGCGTGAGTTCACAGGAGAACTCATCGAAGGTAAATGATTCATAATCAGGGAGAGAATTATGAGAATGAGAAGTGGTAATGCCACTAATCTTCTCTCCCATAGGATCAAAAGTAAAGGCTTCCAATTCCGGTATAGGGTCATCGGAGAGAATGTCACTATCCTTTATGGGGATAGGAGATGAAATAGGTTTCTCTTTGAAAGCCTCAATTTTAGAAATGAGGAGATTGACTTTCATTAATGTTGCACGAAGTGCTTCATCTTTGATTTCATTGTCAATCTCATCATTCTCTTCTTCTAAGCTAACTAGCTCAGAAGGCAATCCTTCCATGTGACTGATGTCTCCAAAAGATAAAGAATTTTCATCAGCATATGAAGTACTAAGCTCGATGTTGGGATTAGAGTTTAAAAGATTTTCAGTTTCTCCCACATCGGCTTCAAGATCAAGGAGACCATCATCATTTCCCAAAGGAAATGGATTGATGTGAGTAAGTTCGTTTGTGAATTCCTCAATAAGAGGGTCAACATCCGAATGAGGCAAATGTGCCTCCTCATACTCAACTTCTCCATAAGATGTGCAATCATCATTAAAATCGGAGAAAGTCTCAAAATGATCTTTTGGATTTTCAGGGTGAGCAGGTAGATCACACACATGATCCAAAGTTCCCTGTGACTCTCTTGGGATTGGGATAAGGATCTCAACACTAGACTTTATTAATTCGTCCGATTCCTTATTAGGAACAGTGCTAAGGTGCTCATCCCCCATGATTAGAGAGTGAGTGTGAACTTCGGGTGTGATAACAGTAGACTGAGGGAGTTGAGAAGGACTAGCAGTCATGGTTTCTACAAGTTCCATGATTTCTACTGCTAGAGATTCAATCATAATCTTTTCTCCCTGTATTTCTACTGAAGCAGTTTCAAGAGGTTTCTCAGATACCTTTGGGATTGGAACAAGGTTATCAATCTCCTCAAGAGGATTGCTTTTGACTTCCTTGTCCCCCATTGGCAAGATATCTGAAGTTTTCTTAGGTTTTACCTCTTGAAATGGCTCATCCTCATCACTTTCATCCTCATAATAAAATGAGTTAACAGGAGGCTTTTGTTTTCTAAGAATCAAACCCTTAAGACAGTTTATACTATCTTGAATGTTCTTGTTGAATTGAGTTTGATTCGTAATTATTTTAGTAATCAATTCAGCTCTAGCTAACTCGTCTTGAGGTGGTGGTTGAGGGTTTGTGTATTGTAAGGGCTGGTTAAAACCAAATTCATGATTGTTACAAGGAACCTGTTCATAGACAAACTGATCCCTAATTTGACAATCAGAGCTGTAGTGAGGGCCACCACAATACTCACAACAGTAAAACTGTTGAGCCTGACTTGGTGTATTTTGATACGAAGCATTATTGTGATTTGGATAATATGATTCATGCTCGTATGAATGTGATGGGTAGTTGGAAGAATTTGAGGAGTTGTTGAATGAGTTTTGATTAGGATCATAAGCAAATGAATTACTCGATCCACAGAACAAACAACTCCCGTTACGAATATCGTTACCACATTGTACACATGTACACCAACGACATGGAGAACCGAAAAGTGGCTCACCACAACCTACACAAGGAACAAAAGCCGGAGGTGGGACAAATGGTGTGCTCTTAGAGCTAGCAATATCCACCACTTCCGTTATGGTCTCGGGTTTTTGAATGTGAAGATTAGGTAAGCTGTTATTTTCAGTCACAGCTCTAAGCTCTTGGTTTTTGTGTATAACCGTGTATCGTGAAAGATTAGGAGCAATTGTGAGCTTAGAGGAGAGTACCGGGTCCTTAGTCATCCCGGTTTCATGATCCCTTTCCCTCACTGGAGAGGGAATAGGAATCGATGGTCCATCGCAATCAACACGACATCTCGATATCTTTGACAAGGCCATAAGTTTTTCAATGTTGCTCTTATAGGCCCTTTGTTCCAAGAAATCGTCATCGAGAGATGTCATTAGAATCAATTACGGGATAAGTGGAAGAAGTGAGAATCAAAATGATAGAGGGTAAAGGGATGAAGAATCAAAAAGGTGAGAGGGTAAAGGTGAATATTTTTGGTATTTTCGGGAAACATGTTTAGTGCACATGCACCAAAAACAATTTTTCAAAACAATTTTGAGGCAAAACCACAATGAACTTAAACCAGAAATCACAAGTGAATGGCTTCTTTGAAAAAGGTACACCACTCACAGGGATATAAAGGCAAGTTTTAATCTTAAGTTTGGGAACTTATTATGGGTTTATTAATTGATTTGAAAAAAACTGTTTTAGGCTTATGGGTGTGTGTGCAGAAAACTTGGGAAATATTTTTGGAACTGATTCGTTAACCGAAATCGTCCCTTTAAGATTACTCGCAGGCTGGCGGGAGGAAGTAAATAGGTTTCCTCTTCAGTTCGCAATTTAATGTCAGAACTTACCTTAAACCAACTGTTTCAGGTTGTAATCTTAAAGAACACGAAGTAATTTAACTTCACAGTTTGTTTTTGATTGTTTTTAATTTTTTTTGGTGTTTCTCAACACTTCAAGAGAAGTGTTAATGAACGTTTTTGATATGATTATGTTTTTACAAAACTTTTTACAGGGAGGGTTTTGAAACCACTAAACTTAAAACGATTTTGAAATACGCAACAACCTCCCCGGCAGCGGCGCCAAATTTTGATTGAGCCTAAACCGTCTTATTATTGTTGACCAAGGTCAACAAGTCAAAGATAGCCTAGAATCAATACTCCGGTGATAGTGTAGTGTTTCCCCGGGTCGTGAAAGTCCCAGCGAGATTGAAATGGTGCTTTTGGAATCGTTTTTGAGAAAGTGGCACTGAGGACAGTAGCCAGATGATGTGGGATTGGAATTGCTACTGTTATTTTGGTATTGGTAAACAGATATAATATTCACAAAAATCAGATAACAGATATGTACACGTATTCACAATTCAGATTACGTATCAGACTGGAAAAGTGGGTTTTTGGTGATTATCAAACTACAGGGGGTGCTTTTGACACTTTTCAAAACTTAAAATTAAAAATGAAAAAGAAATTATAAAAGTGATTAAAATAATATTAAACTACTATTTAATTAATTAAACTATTTAAATTCTAAATTAAAACCTAATTTAAATAAACTAAAAATGACAAATGATTTAAATTATACTAAAAATTTATAAAAATATTTTCTAAACCTAAATTAGAACTTAAAGAAAATATAAAAAATTAAAAATAATATTTTTGTCTTTTTGTGGTTTAGTTATTAATTAAAAACTATTTAACTTAATTAAACTAAATAAACTACTTTTAATTTATATTAATACTAAATAAACTTGGAAAATTAAGATAAAATTTATAAAATTACTTAACCATTACAGGAATCCTACAAAATTATAAAAAACTCTAAAAATTATGTTTAAGATTAATCTACTAATTAATTAACTTTTAATTAACTTAATTCTAATTTAAACAAATAAAATAAGAAAAATAGAAAATGAACAGTAGAATTCAAAATTATATTTTCTAAAAACTTATTATACTATATTAGAACTAGGAAAATTATAAAAACTAGATTTAACCTTATAAAAACTAATTAAGCTATTTATTACTTAATATTAATTAATAATAAAGAAAATTAAAATTAAATCTAATTTGCACTAAATGACAAAATAAAAATCTGAAAAATTTATTATAACTAATTTAATATATGAGGTATTTAATAAAAATATAAAAACACTAGTTACTTAATTAAAATCTAAAAATGAAAATTAAACTTAACTTGAATTAAATAGAAACTATTACTTATTTTAACTTGGATTTTTTTGGATTTTTCTTTTACAGAACTACTAAACACCTTAAAATGACAAACTTTTGTAAAAGCACTTTTTGAAATAGCTTATAAATAAGCTGTGACACCCCCTTGTTCTAAACAGTTGACTTTGGTTGACTGTTTGGTCAAATAAGGTCAAATGGCCTTGGGTGGGGTCCACAATGGTTGAAACAGATACAAATAAGTTTAACAAACCTAATTAAGCTAGAAACAACCAACAAGAAGCACAAATAAGCTGTGTAAAGAGAAATAAGCACTTATCAATGTTTAAATCTAACACAGACTTGGGACAGACTTTAAAGCTTAAACTAAGTGGGGTCCACAGTGACTTAGGTCAAACAAGGAGTCAACCTAAACTCTCTGGTAGGAGGGGGGTTGGGAAAACCTATTTAGGAGGTGTGGGGCCTACTGGGTTGGTCACAAAACCACCACAAAGTGGTGGTTGTGACTGAGGTCTGGTCTGAGCAGGGCAATACCCTTGCCCTGCAGTTGTCTTTGAAGGTGAATGTGGCTCAGATTAAATTTTCTAAAAATCAAATGAAAGCATATTCTCAAAGTTGAGCTGGTAGAGAACTAAACCTCCAATTTTCACAATCCCAAACAAATCACAAAATTCATAAATTAACAAGCAAATATGGTGAAATCTGAGATTGAATAATTTTGACTTTTAAAGAAAACTTGAAAGTTTGACTAAAATGAGTTTCTAAGCTATATTACTGATTGATTTAAGTTATTTAAGCTATTAGAATCCTAAATTAAGCTAGTCCTACAAGTTTTAAGCTAAATGGTGAGTTGTGAGATCCTAAAACCTTGACAGTTAACTGTCAAGGTGATTGGAGTGGATTGTTGACTTTGGGTGTTTGAGACCTGAGTATGAGGCTTGAAATATTCTAATTAGGACTAATATGACATGCTCATGCTAAAACAACAACAAACCATCACAAATAACACAGCATACTATACTAATCCAAACACCCCTTGAAAACTGTTTCTAACAATTTTTTGAAGCAAATTAATGGTTTGAACATTGAATCTGAGATATGAGACCATACTGAGCTATAATTAACAAGAACAAGCAGATTTAAGCAACAACCAATAGTTATAACTACTAGGCACAAATTATGCAAAAGGAAAAATATGGAACAGTTATGCTTACAAATTTCCAAAGCTTAGCATTGAGTGAACCAGGACCAAAAGATCAACCTACTATCCCCCATGGGATTTCTAAACCATCTTCATTCCAAATTTGTAATGCTCCACTGCTTCTTCCCCTTTCAACATTGATTTTTCTAATTTTATCTATTTTACTTTTATTTTTGAGAATTTCTTGCTAGAACTGATTAGAACTTGTTTTGAACTAAGGAAACTTTTAAAAGCTTGCTAGTAATCCAACTGGGCTTACAGAACCACTAAATAACAACAAGTAACAATTTTAAGATGAATTTGTCAAATTCACAAAAAATTGCTAAAACTGAATTCGTACAAGAAAGTTTGAAATTGATACTGAATTAAGGTTCAGATATACTAATAATACTTAGTACAAATTATTAAACTAGAAATTAAACTGAAAGTGTAAACTTAACTTCAAACAACATAAGAAAATTAAAACTATTCTATACTACACTACTTGATCTTCTCCTCTGCTCCTCTTCATCTTTATAGCCTCCAAAAAGGTTGTGTGGGCCCACTGGTCAAATCCCACCACTCTAATCATCAAGTGGATCTCTTTTGCTTCTTGGTTCAAATTGGCGGGAAAACATTTTTTTTGAGCAATTGGGACTGAGGAGGGTCTGGTAACGTGTAGCAGGGGGGAAGCATTAAATGAGGTATTGGGATGTGTAATTGGGATAAGGGTGGTGGGAAAGGTGCAAGTGGTGATGGTGGAGTGGTATTGCAGGGGGAGGGTTGGTGGTTTTGGTGGGGAAGAAAGGGGGTACGGGGTGGTATTATGGTTTGGTCAAACCAGGTCAAAACCTGGTAAGTGGACTGGGTGGGTTTATTTGCAATTGGGCTTGGTTTTTTTTTTTTTTTTTTTTTGTTTTGTCTTGGGCTAAAAAGATAACAAGGGTCCGTTTGGTTTAAAGTCCATAAATCACAAGGATTAAAGGTGTAATTTAAGCAAAGTGTAGGGACTAGATTTGTAAGTTAACCAAAGTTCTCATAGGGACCTAATTAGCCATAAATGAATAGTACACGGATATTTTTGATAAATTTTACTTTTGAAATTTCCGAGGACTATTTTTGCCAAATCTGCAAACTCCAGGGACCACATCTGTAATTTCTGAATTTGTGAAGGGTTGAACCTGCAAATTCTCAATAAATACCACAAGGACCAATTATGTCATTAATGAATAGTACAAGGTTTGTTTTTAATATTTTTCCATTTTTAAAACCTGAGGACTAACTTTGACATTTTTGAAACTTGGGGGACCAAAGTTGTAATTTCACAATTTTAAACTTTAAAGGACTATTTATGACAACTTGTGAATCCCCAAGGACCTTTATGATATTTGAACAAGATTTGAGTGACCAGGGACTAGTTTTGCCAATTTATGAAACTTTAGGGACTGAAACTGCCAATTATGCAAACTTTGTACGTTTTTCATTTGTTTTTGCATATTTTGTGTTTGAAACATATAAAACACACCTCTAAGATATTTTAAGTATTTTGATACATATTTGGGTGTTTTTGGATGTTTTGGCAGCTCATATAAGACAAAAATGATGAGTATTTACACACTCATCAGGAATGATGGAACAAGTTGACTAAATTATATTGAATTAATTCAAATTTATACTTGCATGAAATTTATTGTTCTTCCTTTTCACCTTTTCTGAGTCTAGGAATCTATTTCGCACAAAACTAAAGATTGAGAAGATTTATTTTCTTTGCATAAACCTTTTTGTAAAACTCAATCAATTTTCTCTAAAAATTATTCTCACAATCTACGAATCACATGAAGATCATTTTCCTTGCATTGTTGACTAATTCTAAACACATTGTATTTCAAAATCATGCATAAACTCTCACATAAATTGTCAAGGTATATAATCTAATATATGTCTTTGACATTCATGATCGAGCAAAAATTGAATCAAGGAGATCATTTGGATTGTTTCTTAGGATCGTTGTTTCTTTTTGCTTCTAGGAGTCGAAACAATCACAACTCCACATTTGTTGCATATAGACACTCACTAGGACAAATTCACTAATAATGGTGTCATCTTGATCCATCACTAGTTTTTCACTCACTAATTGCCTTTGCCTTTAATCTAAGATAGGTGCCTTAGGAAGCTTAAGTGTGCTTGCCTTTACTTACATCCTATTGCTTATTATGTGTTGATTATTTGCTCTTTTTCCTATGTGTTTTTGCATGCATGCTATATCTTGATTAGATTAGACTCTATATTGCCTAAGAGAATTGAACTTGCTTGAATTCTAATCCAAACACATAACCTTTCTGCAAATTTTCTGCCAAAAACCCAATTCTGGCAACCTGGAAATCACCAGATGGGCGGCCCCCTTAATTATGTAAGGCGGCCCCCTTAATCATTAAGGGGACCGCCCCCTAATTAAGGGGACCGGCCATCTGATGGTCGGGTTTACAAAATCTTTTCTGCTTTTTAGCCCATCTCAACCTACATTTCCCAATCTTCACCAACACAATTTGTCCTAACCTCCCAAACAAACTTTATCCATCCATAAACACCCAAATCTTACACTATAAATAACCCCAATCCTCAAAACTATTTACTCATCCCTTCATGGCTTCTCCAAACAAACCCAAACCAAAAGCCTCAAGGCTTGCAAGAATGACAGAAAAACCCGTTTGACGAAGAAAAAGCCCTCGAAACAAATCCATAATAACAAGTGAAGTTGGAAGTCATTCAACACCACCAACCACTTACTTCCCAAACTTTCCACCACACTCACAAGGACATTCATTTGATCCTACTTACAAACCATACAACATTGGCCAAACATCTTCTTTCATGCCAAATCACTCACCTCATCCTCAAATCCCTTGTAATGATCCATACAAGGTTGATCAATCATTCCACTGCAACTCCAACTACACAAACCCAATTCATCCATATAAACACAATGACTTTCTCCACATTACCACGGAAAAGCAAAAGTTCCGTGATGAAATATCACAAATCCATGATCTTAGTGATCTCAATGCCATGCATCTTGCACAACGCAACAAAGGGCAACCTCCATCATCACCCTATAACAATTGCCTTCCTCACTCCCTCAACTTGGATCAAGTTACAAACCACACTCACTATTGCCCTTGTTGCATCTTTCTCCAAAAACAAATCCTTTACTTGAGTGAAGATATTTCTTGGATTGAATATCTCCTCACTCGACCTCATCCCATTCCACCCCTAACACGATACAATATCGTAAGGGCCACCTCTTCCGCTCCATACCTTACTCCATATCCCTCTCCATCTAACAACTAAGCTTTATGCCTATGTTATCCTTCAAGCAAATAAAACAATCAACTATGAGTTGCAAGCAAGTCCAAGTGCTCTTTCTAGGCAATATAGGACTATGTCTTTTCATTTGTTTTATTATGATTAATATGCCTTAAGCATATTAAATTTTGTAATGCTTTCTATGATGCTTGAATGAATCTATTTTTATAACTATTGCTTTGCATGTATATTTGCCTTGCTCTCTTCTAATATTTTGTGTAGCCAAGATTTCCATAGCTCATCTCCTTGGTGCTCTCAAATGAGGGGGAGTATACATCAAGGGGGAGCTTTAACCTTTTTGATTTTACAAAAAGGGGGAGAAGAGAATGTTAAACTCTAAATTCTTGTCTAAAAATTATTTTTTAGACCTAATGAGTTTAAGGTTTTGTAATCATCAAAAAGGGGGAGATTGTTGACATAAATAATGTCTTAAAACATTGTTAGCATATTAACAATGTCTCTATGTTTTGATAATTACAAAGCATAAACTCATTAATCTAAAACTTATGACGTAAACAAGTTTTTAGTGCTTAATATTTGTCTTTGCTTCCATATCACTTAAGGTATGAATAAACAAAGGGTTTATTACATTTCATGATCAAAGGAAATTTTTCTAATCACCAGAATTTTTATAAAATGTATTAAACATCTTATATCTTTTACAAAATTACTTTTGGAATTAAAAGAACATGTTTAATTCATTATAAATATATGATTTCAAATTTCCAACAAAAAATGACAAATTCTATCCAGAAAAATATTCCCCACTAAAAGACAAGAAAAACCAACGATCTGAAGGGGCGGCCCCCTTAATTCCTTCGGCGGCCCCCTTAATGATTAAGGGGACCGGCCACGCTCCAGAACAGTGTTTTTCTCCCCTATAAATACTGGATCAGTTCACACATCTTCCTCACCTTTTGCACTTCTAAACTTTCTGATCTTGATCCAAATCTCTATTCTCTTATTCTTTGATCATAAGTGTATAATTCTTTGTTTCAAAGTGATCCAACCTTCATCCTCTTAAGTGCAAGAGAAGAATACTTCTATCCCTCAAGACAAGAAGTATTACAACTTGTTGTGATCTCCACATCCAAGTTGTTGGTGCATCATCAAAGATCATTTACATTATTCTTTGTGAAGATTGTTGTGAATATTTGATTGTAGATAGTTGTGTTAGATATAGATTGTGTGATTAGTTAGTAGCTTGGTGTGAAGAAGAAAAGCTAGGAACTAGATTGGTGTGAAGAAGATAGGTGTGGAGTAGTTAGGTATGAAGTAGATTGATTTGAAGAAGTTGTGTAGAAGTTGTGACTTAGGTGTGACGAAGTTGTGGTGTGAAAAGTGATGTGTAAATTGGTGTGTACGGTTTTCTCCGCCATAAGGGAGCTTGTTGATATAGTGAAGAAAACTCTCGAGTTAGGTGCTCGGGGAGTGGAGTAGGGCAAGGAAGGTGTCCTTGTAGCCGAACCACTATAAATCTCTTGTCTCGCGGTTCGATCTTTCCATCTCTTACTTATTTCATTACTTATCATTGTAATATATTATGTAGTGTTAATTGTTTATATTGTACAAGATTTGAGATCACATATTATCGAATCTAAGTTCTTAAAAGCTAAGTAAACTCCAAAACTATTTTTATAACGAATTAAAAAGGCGTAAAACTATTCAACCCCCCTTCTAGTTTTCCACACTAATGGATAAGATCATTTTATGATTACACTAGCCACGACGTAACCAACTCATAGAGTTACGCCGTAGCAGTGTCGGGCCTATAAATACAACCCTAATTTCTGCATTTTATGACAACTTTCTCACCACAACAAATCAGAGATCGTTGGGAGTATTTAGAAGGGAATTCTACAGCAGCGTACAGAGCCATTCCAAGGGAGAGATCACGCTTATAACACCATAAGTTTTAGCTTTTCATTATTTAATCTACATTTTGAACTCATGTCTTGTTTAAACATTGATTTGAGTGTTATTATGAATATGATTGGCTAAGCGCCTCTGGTGCTATCCTAGTTATGATTTCTTTATTGTTGTGATTATGTTTTCGTACTTTTCATAATGCTTCTAGTTGTGCATGCTTTGTTTATCATAGATCTTTTAGTTGCGATAGTTTAAAAGAACCAGCTATACTTGGTATGCTAGGAGAATTGACCATAGGACCTTGGCGTAGTTGAGTTGCGATGGAAATGGTTGAGATGACAAGTAGCCATTTGCCTTGTGTGCAAATTGACCATAGGACCACTTTTCGGGTTGGATAAACTTAAGTAATTAGAGTATGGTCTAAGATCCGAGAGGCCGGACCATACAAAGATAAATCTAACATGCAGTGGCACTTAGTGACTCAAACTAGTCTACCGTACGTCGGCTTACTTACAGAGGGTAGTGCCTTTGGTTCCCGGCAGGATTTTGGGGAGATAGGCTAGGGAAATTGACCATATGAACCTAGTGATATGCGTCCGCCCCACTTGAAGCATTAGAATAGTTTTATAGAGAACATAATCATAAGCAATTTAGGATGACTAGCTAGGCTAGCTCACTTCTCTCCCACTGCTCACAACTTTAATTTATTTTATGTTTTATTTAGTTTAATTAATCATTTCATTTTAAAACAAGTTTAAAACGTGACAATAGACTTAAATAGGATCCACATCATATAACTCTTGGGACAACCTCGGTTTTACCATTTACTAGTCTACACGCGACCGGATTCTGTGTTCGTTAGTGCATATTAGAACTAGGGTAATCGAGACAATATAAATTTAAGACTTGGTCAGTAAAACCTGCATCACTTGTCCCCTTTCTCGGCATCCCATCAACGCAACAACAACAACAACCAACAACAACAAACAACAATAATCAACAAACATCATGGCCGAGACCCTAATGGTCTCGGCTCGTCCTTTCTTTAGCCCCGTGACCATAGTACACCAACAACAACAACTTAACAACAACAATAACCAAACAACAACCATAACTAACCTACTCCCTGCCTTGGCCTCAAGCCGGAATTAACATATGTCAAGAACCAAAGAAAAAAATAAATAAATAACCACAAGGCCAAAGCCGTGGGTTTTACCCCACGGTTTGGCTCGACCCAAACAAAACCGAACACAAACACGACACAAACGATACCATATTAAGTTTTAGCCATTTTCATTTATCAAAAACATAAAACCCATTAATATTTAATCCCAAAACATCGAGTTTATTGTCGAGTTGACTCGTTTCCGAGTCAACTCGTGCGTGTGATGCATTTTCCTACTTTTCTCTTCAAGACAACCACTTTAACCACACGTGCTTTAGGATTTTCACCATTGTGATGCAAATGGGGAGTTGACATGTATTCATGCGGCAATTTGGGATGGAAAGCTTGGTAAGGTAGGTAACAGTGCAGCTGTTTAGGTGCTAGTTTTGTTAGTTTTTTAAAAAATGCACGTTAATTATTGTTTGATTCCTTTATTAGGTTTAATGAGAAAATTACGAAAGTTAAAAGAAACGGGATGAGCATCATAGACCCCAAAACTGGCTGGACCGAGAAAACCAACCAGACCGATCGAAAACCGACCGGACCGAAGGACTAGCAGCCCAGTCTCGGTCCTAACTTTTTCCTTATTTCGGTCTTGGTATGGTTCGGTCCGGTCCGGTCCGGTCTAACGTACAAACCGACCAATAATGTTTTCTTGGACCGGACCGAACACATTCGGTCCAATCCTCGGTCCGTTGTTTTGGTCAAATTCGGTCTCGATCTGGTCTTAGACCGATGGTCAACCCTAGGTCAAATGGTCCAAACATTTGCAACCTTTCACAGTTTTATGCGTAGTTTTGGATTAGATTTGTTAATTAATCTCAATTTAAACATCAAGTTGTACAATGCAACATTACTGAGTCAATTTGTAGAAATATTTTTGCTTTGTAAATTGTAATAGGCCATGAACAATTCAATTGAAATAATTTCCAAATATAACTACAAACTAGAGTCCATTGTCTGATATCTTTTATATAATAAAACAAAACCCTAGTGATAATTTGGCATTTAAAAAAAAATCAAATTTTTTTTTTTGGTAATAATTGATTTATTATTTATTTTATTTTTCAAAAATATTTAATAGATAAATATAAATATTTCTAATTTGAGTAAAAATTGATGATTTTCATTTATAGTTTTAGATGTTATGAAATTTTTTAAAATCACACATGTACCTAAGGTTTTTTTTTCCACACTTTTGGACTAATATTGTAAATTAAAAAAAGAACGGAGCGCGTCTTCATTCTCATATAACAAAAACCTCTACAATCCCAACCCTCTCAGATCGATCTCACGCAACATCATCGATCACAAGTATCACTTAAATCACTTGCCATTCGAAACCCTAAATCGTTTCTTTACCACAACCTTAAAACAAATTATCAAAATCCTATAAGGGCACGTTTGGTAGAGAGAATTTCAGAGATTAGAAATGAAGTAGAGAATAGAAATATAGAGAATTGAAATTGGTGGAGAAATTCAGTAACTTCTCGTGTTTGGCAACAACAGACAATTCATAAAAAGAAAAAAAGATTAAAAAAAAATCAAATTCTTGAAAAAAAATGTATACAAATATTGACATTAAATTAAATTATGATAATGCCATCCATTATTAAATTAAAACTTTTGTCTATAATTGCTTTATCAAAACTGCTTCATCTTTCACGAAGAACAATAATGGGATATTCTTTCCAATCTCAAATTACATACCTGAACAGTTTGTAATGTTTCGAAAAAAAATGATTGAATCAAATCAATAGCAATAAAAATATATACCTTGAAACTTCATGAGTAACTTGGTTTTTAAATTCATGAAATTAAAAGATAAGAAAATAGTGGTGTTAGAAGATTAAAATATTTGAAAGAAATTGAGAACAATAAGTTGTAACAATCACAATAAGAGATCAGTGTTGGGTGATTGGGATGAGGATCTAATGGGAGACATTCGAAATAAGCAGAGACCCAGCAAGAAGGAGTGAAACCTGTTTGAAGATGGATGATATTTGGGGATAGGGTTTGTGCTATTTTCAGATTTGTGTGAAATGTGAATGGCACGTGACTTGAAATCTTTTATACCCTTTACTTTTACCTTTGACAAAAAAAAATTTTAAATGAAAGACACGGAGATATCCCATTTCCATTACTGAATGAGTGGAAATCAAATAACAAAGGAACCATATCTCGAGAAATTCAATATCTCCGCCCTTTTAATTTCTCTATCTACCAAACATGAGAAAATGGGTCATTTCCATTTCTTTGATTTGAATTCCCTCTACCAAACACACCCTAAGACTAATTGGAGTGTTGATCATTATGTCAAGCAGAAACTAAAATCTGTCCAAGGTATCATGACTATTAATTGTTAGCTTATTATTAATTTGTGTATTTAATTATCAAATAGGAACTATTGCAAGTTGTGCTCAGACCCATTCGTGGTCCATATATTTTGCTAATTATATTGACTAAATTAGTAAAGCTAGATGAAGTTTTATTTCTATGGGAGTACAAGTGATGGATGTAAATATTGTCATTAATAAAATGAAAAAGAGATAATTTAATTCAAAACATATACGATCGTAACTTCTTGATTGGTGTCTTAACTATATAGGAACTTCTAGAAGCCGAGCCACCAAATTGGTTGGCTGATAGTGCTACTACTGATGTGCGCTTTCATTCTATAATATGCTCCGGACATCATTGTCTCTTTTGTGGCAGTGTACTCTGTAATGAGTGCTCACGCGGAGGAGTATAATGCCTACAAAGTTCCTTAAAGAAAACCCACAACGCGTTTATGATGTGTGTTGTGTCCGGCTTAAGTCTGTTCAACCATACTTGATGGATTAAGTGAGTTGTGGTTCACACGTACCATCACAGGACCTAACTGACCTTAGTATATTGTGATCACGGCTGAGATGCCCATGGGGACACACTATGGAATATGAGATATATAAGGCTGCAATCACCATTTGTGATTACTTTAAGGTAAAATGTGTATGCTCGGCTTAGTCTATAAGTAATGAGTAATATTGTATAAAGTAGTAAAGTATTTTCCATTTGTCGTCAATGTACTTATTTATGTCCATCTGAGTCATCGAAAGATATTGTTATATCTCATTTGTAAACAATAAAATGGGCTTCTTTTTAGTCTGGTTCTTTGTCACCGGAAAAATTGATGCCAGATTCTATATTAAAACAGGCGAAAGGACTTGCTATTCTTACTGTTTTAAAATTTGGTATCATGGTGACCTACAATGTATGTACGGGTTTGGTTGTTGCACGTAAAGCAGATGAATCGTGGTCTCTGCCATCTGCTACTTCTACATTTGGTATGGGGAGCTCAGGTATAATATACATGACAAGTTCTATTTCTCAAAATTTTAGCATTTGATATAATAAAATAGACAATTCTTAAAATAATAAATTTTTCTATAATCATGTTCGACTCGCTAATTATATTTATAAAAACTTTATCCAGAGAATAAGTGTTTCAACCCAATCCAAACTAAAAATAATTTGTTTTGACCTTTTTTTTTTCATAATATTCAAAATTTGCCATGTAGGTTCTTTAATTGTATTAGTTAGATAATTACCAGAGATATGGTTTTTTGTCTTAACTGATTATAGTTTTTTCTATTAATGTGGATAGGGAAAATAAGGATACAGAATGGGAAACTTGCAAAACCGGTGATGAAGTTGTATACTGAAATGTGGAACTCTCAATATGTTAATCGAGACTTTAGTTGGTGTCAAGCTAAGGAGCTTTTGGATCATCTAGAAAGTGTTCGTGCCAATGAACCTTTTAGTGTCAAGAGTAGGCAGGACATTATGGAAGTTATACCACAAGTTTGTATTTTCATTTCTTGCCTACTTTTACTTCAAAGAATCTATACTTGCCAACCTTGGCCTTTGGTTACATGATGTAAATGGAACTAAAATAAGATATAATTTGGGTAAAACTAATAGATGTGACAAATTTGACCCATTTCATATGAATGGGTCGCTTAGGCGTATGCATATATCTCACATGTAAATCAAAATAGAGCTCAAAATGGAAATTGCCTGTAAGTAGGAAAAATGTCCTTTTACGGGTATTTACAACTTTTATTTTTAAGCATATAATTATAAATTTATTTTAAAAAAAAAGTCATTAGAAAACATACTCCATACTCCGTGTAACAAGAATGCAAGAAAAATATCTTTCCTTCAGGTTGCTACTACACGTATCATGTTAGCATAGAACCACAGTAAAGAACAATTGAGGTCATGCATTCCATCACATATGTGGATATGTTCATTTTGAGTATTTTTCCTTTATGAACAAAGTATTGTTTGTTAAGTGACAAAGGGGAAAAGGTTGAACGGCAAGTTGGAATTGTTAAGACACATTGCGCTAATTGTTTAGATCTTACGAATGTGTCATGTGCATTTTTTTATTTTTTATTTTTTTTTTTACATTTAAATACTTCAAAATGATAAAAGTGTTTCTTTGCCAGTTTACAATGTTGTATGGGATAGTCTACTTTTAAATCATGTGCCACATGTAGTTAGCATTCAAATCATCTTCTTTGAAGAAGCTCAAGCTAAAATGTTAGATTTAGTAGCCAAAGGCACTGTACTAACTAGCATGTTGAATTTTATTTGTGTCTTATTGGTGCAGGTTCGTCATATTCGTTTCCAAATATATTTGTGCATAAACAGTTCTCAAACTAACTCTTACTGTACACACAATTGCAGTCAAGAAGGTTACATGGTTGTCTATGATAAAATAAATGCAATGCAATGGCTCTTGAAATTGTCCCAACTGTTGAGCTACATGGGCTTATTTTTTATTTTTATTTGTTTTTATTTTTTTTATATGAATGCATTACGACCTTGCTTTGCTTCTCCATCTGGTAAGCTTAAGTTCTTAATAATATACATTTAATTGGAAAACTCTAATTTCTTTTGTAGGTTTAAGACTACTGGAGTATTTGGTCAAGATGGGAAGAAATGTAGTAGTTGGTTCATTATTTTTGTTAACTTGGCATGTAATGAAAACATTATGTTAGACAATAATAAATGTTAGTATACGTTTTCTTTAACAAAAATTATGTCAAAACCCTGTGCGTGCACGAGCCTTATAACTAGTAAGTCTACATGGTATTTTGTTAATTTAACGAAGACAATTACGTATTGGTCTGCTGATAATCAACTACGGAGTATATAAACTATGTATGTATAATGTATTATTTATCAACCAAGATCTAACAACAATATATGTAATTATGTATGCACCAGTTCTTCAAATATATGAGTATAAAAGAGCAAGGTTGGATCAAGTGGTTAACACCCTTGCCTCTGGAGACAGAGGTCAAGGGTTCGATTCTCACCCCTTGCAAGGCCGGAGGTCCTTTTCTACCTTTGGTAGAACCGGAAGCAGCCTCTCTACCTTAGGTAGGGGTAAGGCTGTCTACGTCTCAACCTCCCCCATACACCGTGGAAGACGGTATTGGGACCCATAACCCGTGGAAGACGGTATTGGGAGTTACTTTACTTTACTTTCTATAGTTACTAATTTTCGTGAATTTTATACTCATCACATAACAAAGAAGAAAATTATAACTTGTGTCATTTAGGTGGTGTTTGTTTCTTCAGAGGTTTGGAGTCTGAATCTGAATACCATATCTGAATGTTAAGAGATGGTTGAAAAGTCTGAATATGATTCATATAAGAGTGTTTGTTTTTTTAATAAACATCTGAATGCTTTAAATCGCCATTTTTTTGTCATGATATATATTTAAGTGTTGTGTTTAAGTTATATTCTAATCTCAATTGTGTTTATTTCATTTTATAATCTGATGACAATGTACTAATATATTTTACATTGAATTTATTCAACTATAAATGCATACATGTACTGTACATGTATGCGTGCACTGTGCGTGTTGTAGAGACAAAATCAAAACACTTTTAATATTTTATAAGCTTTAAAATCAATAGTAATAAAGTGTTAAAAATAAAGTAGGGCCATAGTAAAGAAAATAACAAAAATGAGCGGCATGAGTCATTTAGACAGAAGCAATCAGAACTCATCCAACCTCTAATTGAAAAGGAGGTTTTTCAGATATTTTAGCATCTTAACTTTGAAAAAAAACAAACAGCGTGAATGAAAATGAGTCTGATCGATTCAGATTTCAGATATACTTCAGACTTTTTATATAAAAACAAACACCACCTTAATAAGAAAAAATAGAATGACACACAACTAGAAAAAAGTTTAAAGTTAATCACATTTTTATATTATTTTCCCTTATTTTTTGAACCAATTTTATTAACCTTTCCCGGGTTATGAGAAAATATTTTTTCTATTTGAATTAAGTCGTCTGTTTTTATTACATTTAACGAAAAAACTTTCAAACTATTGTTTTGCTTAAAACTTAAAAAGAACTTATAAAATGAGTGATGTTTTTGGACTAAAATATCATTACTTATGAGAATCAATACAATATATTAATTATTTAAATACTCTATACATAATTACTATTTAGTCCACAAACTTTCTCTACACATATATACAAAGGCAAAACAATCACATATAAATAAATATAAATAAATTGACGGTACTATATATTTTCGCCACTATACGCGGCTAATCTTTTAATTTTATAAAAAGGTTAATAAAGTTAAAAATATAAAATTAAAACACTATGAAATTAATTTCACCATAACGTATAAATCATTCTTGTAAACACATCCCTTCATATTTTCACCACAAATATAAAAAAGTAAAAAAAACCCAATTTCAATTAGATTTGACACATTACCAATTTAGTCATTTCTTATTTGAACACACAACCAATAAATCATCCACTTATTCACAAAAATAACCAATTCCCTCTGACACACACTACCCTTACGCCCCAAGCAACCAACCCTCTAAATTTACAAAAACACCCCTCAAAATATCACCATTTTCCCCTTCCCACCCTCACCCCACCTCCTATAAAACCCCAAACCCCCTTTCATTTCCAACACTTTCCAGAACCTTCAACCGGAAACAATGGCGGTTCCTCACCCCGCCACGTCAGCACACAATTTCCCCGTCGTCCTCTACGACGGCCGCCGTGAAATCACCGCCGGAAACATCAACATACATTCAGATCTTCTTTTCAAGCAGTTTCAGTTCAATTTGAGCCAGCTGTTAGGTATATCTTACAATAACCTAACTACTTAC
The DNA here is from genome assembly GCA_030686995.1 of Artemisia argyi. NCBI lineage: Eukaryota > Viridiplantae > Streptophyta > Magnoliopsida > Asterales > Asteraceae > Artemisia > Artemisia argyi. The sequence goes on from CM060685.1 coordinate 57,658,426, forward strand.
TGTATCGATAATCATAACCGTCGTAAGATTCTGATCACCGGAAGAGTTAATTTCGCCGTTTTGCTCCGTGAAATGACGAACGGTTACTTTTTAGTCGTGTTGAAACGGTCACGGCGTGATCGCCGGAGAAAACCGCCGGAAAATTCATCTCCGGCGGTTTATGAGTCTGCTTATGATGATGAGAAACAGTTGCGTGATTATATGAGTATGATATATAGCTCCTCGTTAAATGCTAATTTTCCGGCTATTAAAGATGTGTACGGACGGAATGATGAGAATCGGTTGAGATGTGAGGAGTGTTTGGTGGCGGTGAGGGAGAATAAGGTGCCTGAGTTTCATTGTTGTGTTTATGATGAGGTGGTTTTCGGCTCTTTTCGGTCGCCGTATGGGCCGATTAGCCGAAAACGGCGAGGTTTTTAGTGTAGGAATTGGTGGAATGGTGTTAGGGGGTGATTTAGTGTAAAGTGGCGGTTTTTTAGGTCATGGGCCGATTTGTAGAAAGTCGGCCCATATGGTCTGGTTTTGATTGGAACGGTGTCGTTTTGTGTGTAAATTGGAACGGCGATTTAGTGTAATGCGGTGGATTTTGTAATTGGTAGTTGATAATGAATAATGATGATGATTTTTTGTATAAGAATCTAGTGTTTTTAGAAGTTTATGAAAATGAAATGAACTAATGGAAGATTTTTTTTAATAGTTGTGTTATGTTTGTTTCGATATTTGAAATGTTGAACGTGTAATGTTGGTAGATTTTTTTAATAGTTGTGTTATGTTTGTTTCGATATTTGAAATGTTGAACGTGTAATGTTGGTTGTGAGATCGGTTGATAAAAGCTGCAACGAATGTAGTGTTTCATTTTTGTTTTTTGTTATTTAAAATGAGTAACTATAACTATCTTTTTTATTGAACTAATAGAATTACAAAAACGATAACATGTGATCATTATTTTGGATTGGTGGATCGAAGGTGAAAAGGAACTGATAAAGTTTTGCATACATGATGCATTTTTAGATGTTATGATTCATGAGACTTAAGTGGATTTTACAAACTGGGGTTCTAGCATGGGTTATTATTGATGTAAAGGGTTTAAGACTTTAAGATATGGATTTAAAAAAAAAAAAAAAAAAAAAAAAAAAGGTGTGGTCCAATTTGGCTATAATATTTTAATTCGCATATCTGAATGCTCATCGATTGATCACTTACTCTAGTCAGCGCATAGCGAATGAATACTTGATCTTAGTTTATGAGCAAATAGATCATTTTGTTATAAGAGTGATTATGAGTACTATTGAAGTTTATGTAAAATAGATGACAAATATTGAACATCATTTGTTCAGTGACGAGTGAAGGGGAACTACTTAGTGATAGATTAATAGGCCAAAGTAAGTAAGAGTTTACTTTTCGTTTGTAATTTGGGGATGTGACACTAGTTTTTATAATGATTGTTTATGTGCATTGTTCGAATGATAAATGATTAGAGCTAAGGTTTACAAAAAAACATTCATAAAAATGAGGTGCTATGTTTTGATTGGGTTAATAAAAAATAAGAGAGAAAAATTATTATAAAAGCTATCAATCAAAACATAACACCTCATTTTGTGAATGTTTTTTTTTTTTTTTTTTTTTTTTTTTTTTTTTTTACAAGTTTTGTAATTGTAGCATAGCTCAAATAATTATATCAAGAAGTACAAGTTGCATCTTGAGAGTTGAGATCTCGTGTGGTTCAATGTCATGGGCTAACAAGGATCCTATATTGGATTCACATTGATGGAATCTTTGGGATCAATAAGATTGACATAAGTTAAATTGGGCTCAATAGCTTTTAAAACATTTTTCATCGACGCTCTTGCTAAATATGTGTATTTTTGTATACACATAATAATCACAATAGCTATGAACTAGATGTTAATGGGGTGTTTTGGGATGTAAGTTTTTCTGATGAAATTACCTCAACTGCGAAGAGTGATATTATCTAATAAATTTTATGGGGCTTTTGCGCTTCTTCCGATCAAAAATAGATGTTAAGGGGTGTTTTGGATTGCCTATTAAAATTAACTATGCGTTTTGAAAACTGATAATCAAATAATCAGCTGTAACAAAACGTGATTTGAATTATAGTGTTTAGATTTCATTTAGTTGTTTGGTATTGCAATAATCAAAAAATTAATTTTTAAAGTGTTTGGCAAATCAGGTTATTTAATCAGCTCATAGAAATAACAAAATAGGACATTCTTATATTATTGATTTATATAAATTTAACAAGTTATACATTGTATTTTATAATAGCATGACAATGATTTTCTGCATTGTAATTTCAATTGTTAGCGTTTTGTGATGCTTATAACGTAGTAATGTTAGAAAGATATAAACGCAATGGGCCTTTAAAAGACATAGAGCAATACACGCTTTAAGAAATATAAGGCTTTTAAGAGAAATGATAGAATCACAAAGTCAAATTCACAAAATCATCCACAAAATGATGTGTCATTTTATGATTAGTTTTTTTTTTTTTTTTTTTAATTTCTCTCTTTTTTCATTTATAAGTCAGTCATGGAGTGACACATACTTTTGTAGATGGTTTTGTGAATTTAATTTTGTGGTCCTATCATTCCTCGGCTTTTAAAGTCACAACTAGGGTTTTGTACATATATTCACTTCTCATTTTTAAACGTTAAAGCCTCACTTCTCTACCAAGAAAAAATGAATCATGAGAAAAAAGTACTACTACCTCCGTCCCAAAATTATAGTCCCCTTTTGACTTTTTCGGTCTTTCTTTCTCAACTTTGACTTTAAATATTCTTGTTTGTGTTATACAATAGTTGATGAAAATTATACCAATGAAAAATACAATTAAAACTCAATTCATTCATATATTTTGCATCAAGTATTATGTAATATAAACAAAAATATTTAAGGTCAAAGTTGAGAAAGAAAGACCGAAAAAGTCAAAAGGAGACTATAATTTTGGGACGGAGGGAGTAACATATTAAAATAAAGAAAAAAGTAGAAATAAATAGAGTAAATTACATTGGCCGTCCTTGTACTTGACTCCAATTCTTTTTTCTTTTTTCTTTTTTTTAATTTTTTTTTTCATAGATGATCCTTATCTTGAAATATGTAATATCATTCGTCCCCATCGCTAACAAGTAACAACCCTTAACTTAATCCGTTAAATGTCCTCATTTGCCTCACACATGAGGGAAAATTAGTCATTTCACAACTTATTAACAAATAATTAAGTAAATCCACCAACACAACTTCTTATTCATTTCCATCTTTATATTAAACTTTCTAACCTCCAAAATCTTATCTGCACAATCACCCAAGATCAAAACACAAACATTTACTTCTTCAATTTCTTTATTTATCAATTACACATTCAACATATATCAAACCTCTTTAAAATTGAAAATCTCATATTGAAAACCCAATACCATAAATTAAATCAACAACATTTTTAGAGAGCATGGTGTAGGGGAGGGTTAAGGGTCATTCGCTACCAAAATCAACTAATGGTGTCGTCGTTGTTGCACGTCGACGAAGTCGTTGGTACCTTCATTGTTGCAATGGCTGGTGTCATTGGTATTTCACTTTTTTTTTTGCGAGGTATTTTTGGTAGGGTGTTTTGTAAGACCTACATGTACCAATAAGGTTTTTATTTTATTTTTTAATTTTTTTTGGTCAAAGAAGATATTTTAGTTGGTGTGTTATTGGGGACGTAATAAGGTGGCGCTGACGTAACACACCAATAAGTGTTATTGATGGTCAGCTAGCTCTATAATTCATAACCAATCTTTAGTACAATTAAATGTCCCAAATGCATGTCTAAAAAATCTCAATATCAAGAAATATATAAACATATACACCTGAGTTATAACCCATTACAATTTAGTTACCATTGTATCCGCATTTTCGTCATCAGTACGTTGCTACTGCTGCTGCCATTTGTTACCAGCGCCACCATTGGCAATCATCAACGCCTGTCACTGTGGCCATCATTCGCCGCCGCCATCATCAGCTAGTATAAAGGTTAGGGTTTTGAGTTTCATCAGTAGCTTGAGCTTCAGGAGCATCTAACTCTTCCAAATACTCTCCATAGTACGACTTTTTCCTCAACCATGCTAGAATCCTGTCTCTCTGCCACGGTGTACAGCTCGCATAAGAACCATATTCATCAAAAATTTCCCAGCCATATTCAAGTATAACTTCACTATACAGGAGCTCGTGTGATAAAACATTTGACCACTCTTGTTCCGGTGTTAAACCATCCATTGTTATGGGTGTTTTGTGAGTATTGACGATTGAGTTATTTGTGTTTTTGCCGAATTTACGATAGTTAGTATGTGTTATGTGTATATTATAATATATAGTAAAAGTTTGGCCGACAAAGTTGCAAATTTGTAGGAAAATTGGCGCCTTAACTTTTGGCAGGGACATGTCCCCGCCAAAAGCTATTATTATTACCGGAAAGTTTAGGCGGGATAAAGATATTGCTTGGAGGGAAAACTGGAAAGAGTTTTCAATGGGGACATGTCCCCGTTGAAAGGTTGGCTCTGTGTATCCACTCTTTTGGCAAGGATATGTCCCCGTCGAAAGTAACAGCAGGAAAAATACCCGGGAACAATTAAGAGACACTATTTTGGTCAAACTTAGCCAAATATCAAAAATACTTTCGGCGGGTATATGTCCTCGCGAAAAGTGTGCGTTGAAAATTTAGTAAACGGTCAGCGAAATGGTGTGCCAGGTCAGCATGGTCTTTGTCGTTTAGCAACTTTCGGCAAGGACAAGGGCGTCCCCTCCAAAAGCCTCCTCGTCTGTCCTACTTATTGTTGTAGTGATTCACCAAGTTTCCATAGAATCTCTATCGCATTTCTTAATACAATATGAAATCTGCTTGTGCTCATTCTACACACTCCATACTGAAACAATTTAATCACAAACTAACCCGTTTGGAAAACTTGATTTTTGCTATTTAGTTTCATTTTGTAGAGATCAAAGACTATATCTCAAGTTGCTCATGTAATCTTTTTGTAAACTTCCACCTGTAATCGTAATGCTTGTTCATTAGTCTTGTTAGATTTGAGACCATGTACGTGTTTATCTTCATGAATATCATCTCTGCTGGATTCGAGTGAGATTCTTGCAAGTTGTTTAACTCCTCTACTTGTTACGAAGTCCCTTGTATTGTCCTCTAATAATAAATAGCAAAGTTAGAACATACTATGATATACAAATTAACCTATATGTATCAAAGTAAATGTGTACCATTTTGTGTCACAAAAAGTAAAAGTGAAATGGCTTTCGTTGAGACCAAAATTCAGATCCTCCATTTACCAAAAGAAGGACAATTCTTATAACTTGCAGTTACAAAAACCGACGTAATCATTATTAAACAAATTCATTATGTACTTACATAAAAATCCATGGATTTCAGAAGCGCACGCCATGTATCCATGCTGCAACAAACATACAATAATAAGACACCAATTTAGATGGAAACCTATAGCAGTCGTATTTCAAAAACAACAGGCGCCGTGGCCGAGTGTGCTAGTTAGTAGTACTTTTGGTACTTTTGGCATTCACTGTTGCATTCGCTTTTAGTGAATGTGGAAAACTAAAGCTGAACATAGTAATCTTAAGAAAGAACATGTTTTATCGTCAATATCACCCCGTGATACTTATTCATGTCTAACTATGAAACTGATGACGGAATATTAAAAAGCTACTAATTTGATTTGTTTCATTAACATTATGTATCCTGTAAATTCATAAGATGTTATATTTTTTCCTGTTGTGTAGATGCAAAGAAAACATCCTTGTATATGCCTGTGATTGTAGCACAGAAGCACTTGAGAGAACAACTGAAGTCATATATGCTTCCAATGTTGTCTCCCCAAAAACCTGTTTCCGTCCATTCTGTTGGGATTTTTCTACATCTCGACCCCCTACGTGGTTGCTATGTGATTCTTGCTATGAAACACTGTCACAGAAGCAGGATATCTTACATTCAGGTGGTTTACACTTGACACTACGTTTATATGCACATTTCACCATATATATGAACTGCTAAAATTTAGACTCAATCTTTCTTTCAGAACATGACAATAATGAAAGACATTTTACTGATATAAATTCGTCAAAGGAAAGAGAGTGCTGCATTGGTGGCATGAATTTTGTTACATTGGTATATCCCATCATCAAAAATATTTATTTTAGCTTCATAAACGTGAGTAATTTTGTTTTATTAACTTTGTGTTATATGGCAGGTTTTTACTCTGTCGGCTGTACCCCTTGATAGGAAGTCTACAGCTGTTGCCGAGTGCTTCTCTGTCCTAAAACCCGGTGGGCTGCTTTTCTTTAGGGATTATGGTAACGCTCGATAAACTTTAAGTCTCATCAACGATGAGAACTATAGGTCCATCTGTTTATAAGAATGTGCATCTTATATTTGATGATGTCAGGTGTTCTCATGTTGTCAATTGATTTCAGGCCTTTATGACATGACCATGCTTCGATTTGAGGCTGATCAGAGAGTGGGATTCAGGGAATATAAGCGTGCTGATGGCACCCGGTCATACTTTTTTTCTTTAGATAGTACTCGAGATCTTTTTCTAGGTGCTGGCTTCATTCAGGTAATAATTTGTTTCGTAAGTTAGTCAATTGTAGTGCATATGCTTGTAGTTCAGTTACTTATTTCCGTTGAATGCTTAATATTTTGGTTGAGCTTGAATATTGCTGTGTGAAGTCACTGAATCGTCGTAAACAAAAGACAATGCATAGGGTTTGGGTTCACGGGAAGTTCCAAAAACCCATGTAAGTTATTTAGGATAATAGAACGAGCATCAACAAGTATTAGAACTATGAAGAGAATGTATCCCTTTGAAAACATGTTAGTCGCTTCATATTCACCGGGTATCGAAAACCCTTTACCCAAAAATAAAAATGTGTTGGTTTGCCTTCCCAAATTCTTATTATTGTGACTTTAGTATTATTCTGTGACAGCTTGAATAGAATCCACTATTAATTGATCATGTACTCTAAACTCCTTATTGTGGAGTTAGAACATACATTTTACAAGCATGAGATGCTATAGTTGCGGAGATCTGTCCCTTGATTGATTCATGAGTTGAATGCTGTAGAAAATACAAAACGTAGCATTTAGTTACCAGATGCTAGGATGTAAATTTTTTTTATACCAGATGCTAGGATGTAAATTTTTTTTAGGTAATGAAAAGCTGTTTTGAAAGTCTTACCGCCCATAAGTCACGAGCATTAACAACTGTTGTTGAATTGAGTCCTATATCCGACCAATAAGCAGTAATTTGGCTTGTTGACCCACCTCTGTTCCATAGAACTACAGCAACTTTCTTATGTGCAAGAGGCCCAGCCCACACCTGCATTTTATTCAAGTTGTGATAGATAATAGTTTTAAAACACAATTCCAAACACCCTTATATGAAAGACGAGAGAACTCTTACCTCCAAATCGCCATTTTTCTTGACCTTTTTTCCTTGAACTCCAAGTGAATCTGCATCAGGGTATGAGAGCCAATGAGTACATATTCGAATTTTTAAAACGGGAAATGAGTTATAGAATTTTGTGTGTTATTACACCGACCTTGATTAACCGCGATAACTTCTTTATTAAGAAGTATTTCAGACGTTTCTTTGCTCATTGATCGGACATCACAACCAACTAGTAGAGGTGCCTAAAAATGTCAATCTCCAATCACTGGTATGTTGCAATAAAAACTAGTTATTATACATAGTTTATATACCTTTGCTAATGCCCAAATACTAAAATGTGAACGGTATTCCTCCGTCGTCATGCCTCCATTCCCGACATCCAACATGTCAGGATCTAAGAGCAAGTCACAATAAAACATGAGATTAAGAACCCTTTAACTGTACTGTAAGTAAAAATATAGAGTCAAAGAGTCAATACATAAAAATTACCATTCCATCCACCAGGTCTCGCGTAAGCCGCCCATTTATCATTTTCATCTGCCCTTGAAGTCATGCTAGTAGAAAACGAAATATATTTATGGTGTGTTAGCTTAAGTACAAGCAAGCAACTTTATTTATTGAAACTGTGAAATATAGTGTAGACGTGTAACAAATTTGGCACTGCATTATTGGGGGCCGGGTAGTGACTTGAGAGCATACCTATCCCAATTATCAGAAATATCACCAGTCGTTCTCCAGCTATTGCCGACACCATTTGCCCAAGTTGCAGGATCATCTTGGCCCCTAGACAGTATTTGCTCATTGGTCATCTTGTGAGATTTTAACTTTTATGTGGGAAAAAAATAACAGAGGCCAATGACACTCACCATTCACATAAAGAATAGAATATGGGACGTCCTGAGTTCTGCAAAGCTTTTGTCATTATTGGATACCTTTGTCACAAAAGATAAACCATAAGTTGCATTACTGATTAACACTAAAATCCTAGAAATATATAAATATAGGTAAATCTGCAAAACTAATATAGACTTATCTCTGACTAGAATCAACTTTGTGACATATTACTAAAACTAAGACATTTTTTTTTTCTAATATTTGGAGAATACCTATATCATTGGGTATTCTAATATATTTAATAGATGATAAAGGACAGACAATGCACACAACTACAACTACCATATTAGCCTCTCCACAGTAGCATAACATTATCAAAACTATAATTTTTTGTAGGCCTACATCATTATGAACTATATTAAGGAAGAATTGCAAACCGAATCCTTTTTTTTTTTTTTTTTTTTTTTAACTACCTAAATAGAACTAAGAGTAATAGTGACCACCAAAAGACCAACAACACCACTGGCAAATCAGTTTTCTCTCTTCAGGACCAACTTAGTGTAATAAGAAGACCAATAACACCACTCAGAAGTGAGTAATGATGATGGTCATGGAGTTCTTTTTCTTTTGTTGTTGTTTGTGATGGTGTTTTTGTTCGAATAAAAGGCAGAGCAGCGCCATTGGTTAAACTTTGCTTAAAATTTGTTTGAACAAGAGGAAGAGCATGACCAGGACGATGATGATCTTTAAAAGTGAGAAATGACGGTTTGTTAGTTTATACGTATAACATAACAACATACAGTTAACCTAAACGACGTGACTAGTAATCATAGTTGACCATTTTTTTACGTCAATGCCTTTTGTGGATATCTAAAAGACTATTATAATTGCGAAACACATGTGTAGGATTTTAAACGATGCTACCATTTATCAGGTATTGATTTGCACTCATTTTTTTACCGGAACACACAACTTTACGCATCAAATAGTTGTATCACACGTAAATCCTTCTTTGTATGCTTGTACATTTGTGTGTACGTATCAAAAAAGAGATTGTGCATATAAACTCCACCATTTATTACGAAGCGTGTGCGTTCCTTTGAACTTTGACATTTACCTTTGAAAGTTTTGGCTTGTTTCTAGACAGTATTGAGGAGCGTTACGAATGCCGTTGAAAAACATGATGAAGTAATGTGAAAAAAGTTGAAGTGAAATAAACTGGCATGTAAATGAAGATGTTGGTTGTTCAACAAATAAACAAGTATTTACAGAGAACAAAAACATCAATTCTAATTTTTTATTAGATGATTTTATGGGAAAGGTAAGTCCAGCCTTGTCAAATGTCATGGGGCTCACGCTATTCTGTTGAGCCAATCGTAGCCGTTTCGAAATATATCACATACTAGAAACCGTTGGGTATGAACGGTGTCCCGTTTCGTTAGCACGTGACCCTCACTTTGCAACTTGATCGTAGCATCTCCTACTTCGTTCCAACCAAAAACCGCAGTGCATGAAAACAGACGAGATGGGTGTCATCATGATCGGAATGAGATGGCGGTGAAGATGGTGTAATTTTATGGAAGAATGAAGGTGCGTGTGAGGAGACGTGGCCGATTATGTGACATTGGGGAGTAGTGGGCTATTAAATAAATTGATAAATAGGGGAGAAATAGGTGCAAAGTGAGTGCAAAAGGTTAGAAAAGCGTGATTGGTGTCCTAGTTTAGCAATATGACACAAAGTTGAGTTAAGTTGGAAATAAATGTCATTTTCGATGTTCGATGTTAGTTTTGCAAATTTCCCTATAGATATAAAATTAAACAAAACTTGTACCTTTTCCTGGGGCTTATATCTTGATTGAAACAATTGTCATACTTTAAATAATCGACTCCCTGAGTATAAAGAATGCAAATAAGGATTAGCCTATTCTAAGAGAATTAATACAAAAATCTAGAAAAGTAAAAAGTTGATGTAAAGGTAAGAATGTACCCATGAGGCGAAGGTTTTTGCATCTTGCTCTTCATGGTCTAATGATCCAGGCATTTGTTTACTACATGTTTGAGTTCTGTTGATAACAAGAAAACGATAAATGAAGACAAGAAAATGACTAGAATTTTGTTCTTAAGGTTTCTGTATATCTTTATTACCCTGCATCAGAGTAAATTCCAAGCTTCAATCCTTTGCCATGAACATAATCAGCTAACGCTTTGATTCCGGATGGAAATGTAGTTGCTTTTGGAACGAAATTTCCCTGCAAAAAATAGGATGATTATAATAATACGTGTCATAAAATAGTTAGACGATGTTAGTTAAATAGATCAGAATTACCTGAGAATCCCTATTCAGTTCAGCCCAACAATCATCTAAAACACAAAAAGATGTACTAATGAGATTTCCATTCATGGTAAATACCAACATTCTATAGCCATTTTGTCGATTAAGTAAGTAAAATTTGTTTTTGTCTGCTAGTTAAGAAGGTTTCATTCTCTCTCTCTCTCAAATAATTCCTCCAACCTCTCTTTAAATATCCACCAACGAAACTTCACCCCCTATCTAAATAAATCTGGCGGTTGGTTTCGGCCGACCGTCCGGACCTCTTTTATGCTTTCCCCTTCCTTCAATAAAAGTCCTTACCCACATATCTTTCATCTCCCAACTGCCGCCGCTCGCTGCCGTCGTTCGCTGCCGCCACCGCTGTTCTGCTCAAATCAGTTGTCTTCCGGTCTCCTCTGCTCAGATCTGTTGTGGTCCGTCATCGATGGCTTGATGCTTCCTTGGGTTTCGACTATAGATCTGTTAGGTTTAGGTCTGGCTCCTTTAAGGATGCTTAGTTTTATCTTCTTTGTATGTTTTATGTACTTTATGTACTTTTGTCAAGCTACACCTTCATATGGTTGTGTCTACCAAAAGCTCACTCTGGTGATACCCCCCACCCTTGTATGGTGTTGCTGTAGTGTGTCACAACTATTATGGTGTATGTCTTGTTTTGACTTAACTTGTTACCTTGTGTATTTTGTTTGGCAAGTCGGTTTCGATTTTGCTCATTATGTTCGATGTAACTTGTTGTGTTCAAATTATCTCCATATGTGAGGAGTGAAATGAAATTTATGTTCAAAAAAGTAAGTAAATTTTATGATTCAATTTGTTGACGGAAATAACTAAAGATTTATACGTTGTTTGGGACTGTGGGATAAAATCATGTTAACAGAAACACAAAGATTAACGTGGGGACATTCCATGTCCTTTTTAATCAAAAATCTTTTTTATTAAAGTAAATACTCCGTAGTAATGTTTTCACAGCTATACCAAGTAGTACAAGATTTAATATACTTTTAAAAAGATAATATTGAATATTATTGTTGAATAGAAAAAGATAAGCAAAACATCTTGACAAGAATATTCCAAATTACCTCATGCAATTTCAGATTAATATAATGATGTTTGATAATAAACCTTTTTACTCTTAAAAAAAAAAAAAAAAAAAAAAAAAAAAAAAAAAAAAAATCATTTGACCTAATATAGATGAATAATGACTAATGAAAGATGTAACTAATTTCATTAACAAACTTTTATACTCCGTATTAATGTAGTATTAGTTTGTGTCGTGAAAAATAAGTTTTTTTAGCTGCAACGCTCAGAAGTTCAGATTACATAGATGTGATAAGATATGATGATAGTATGATACGGCCCACCACATGCATGCAGGAATATGTCTGTTCATTTATATAGATTATCGAATGCAACCCTTACCTAAATTAACATATTCGTATCCCGCAGCAGCAAGTCCGGTTGAAACCATCGCATCCGCTATCATATTAAAAAAAAGTTATATCAGTACATAAGAATTACTATCGAATTTTCAACACGCATGCATGATATGAGTCGAAAGTTAAAAGTTAATTACCTGTTTCTCTAATTAGTTTCTCTTGGATATTACAAGCAAAGTGGTTCCAACTATTCCACCTGATCAAACATGTTCAAATAACACACGTAAGTCATGTTTTAATTTAGAATTCTATATAGTTATCCTTGTATTTGTCGATTGAATAAGTATATCAATATGATCTTTAGGACGTAAATAAGATCAAAATTGACCAGGTGCATTTAAAAAAAAAAATAAAGAAGACTAGCTATAGGCAAGAATTATTTATCGCGAGTTTAATAGCTAATTCTAATATATTGGTTGTTACATTTTTATATATATTTAATTACAGTATGCAAGCTAAGGGACAACGACTATAAACAAGAATTTCCCAAGTTAGTAGTGTTCTCTGTGAATTGATGAACATGAATATATGATACAAAGTACAAGCCAAGATCTTGCCAGCTATATTTCAATTTTAAAAAAATGAAAACAGACAAATTGGAAAATAAATCTCGCAGACTTCAACCAGCAAAACCTGTAATATATTGAGAAATTTTTTGCCGGTTGTAACTCAATTTGATTTTATGGTGCAATTGATCAAGCAATGAGTTAATGTGATAAAGCTAGTAAAAACACATATATGTACTTACCCCATCTGTGGAGTGCGGCCTAGCCCATTCTCCAAAACGCTCCTCCGGTCATTTTCAATGGTGAAGGTTGTACGTGTTGCAATTGTTGTTGTAAATCCGATGCTTAGAAGCAAAGATGAGATGCAAAGTACAGCTTTTAGATGCATCTTTATTTCTCCCTTCGCTCTTTTAGGCAAGAGGAATGAATACTACAAGTGACCTTGCAAATGTCAAGTGTGTGTGTGTGTGTGTATATATATATATATATATATATATATATATATATATATATATATATATATATATATATATATATATCCATTAAAAAATATTTTAGATTGAAAAGGTTGAGAAGCAATTTATATATATATATATATATATATATATATATATATATATATATATCCATTAAAAAAGATTTTAGATTGAGAAGGTTGAGAAGCAATTTGGACAATAGATATTAATTAGTTTTAATGCATTATACAAGTCATTGATTTAAATAAAATGCCCAGTGGGCAAAGTTTTAAACATTTATTAATTTCTTATCATTTCCATTTTTACATAATCCTACATTAATTAACTTATTCATAATATGTGATACATATTCTACCCTTTTTATGTGTGAATCATTTTTGGCAATTTGACTAGGCTATGTTTGGCACAAAGCGTTTTGGAGCTTTTTAGGCTATGAGCAGTGAACAATGAGTTTTTTGATTTATAGTATTCGTTTGGCATGAGAGCTATGGGCTTTACTATTTTTTAGGAAAGCTCATTTTGCCAATGCTTTTTTATGAAGCTATGAGCTTTTTTGGCTAATGCTCACAGCTACTGCCCACAGCTCATTGCTACTACTCACAGCTACTTTTGCCAAACATAACCTAATTCTGCAATACATAACAGTTACGACATGCATGCATATTTCAAGCAATTTGATTAAGTGTTTGCCATTTTACTAACTACATATGCTTACAAAATGGATATTTCTAGCTATCTACTTCTTTAAAGATATATATATTTTTTCTCTCTCTCAAGATACAACAAATATATTTATTTAATTTGCTAACAATCAATTCATATGATCATTTTTAATTGTCATAATCTTTTTTTTGCATGCGTATTATTCGTATATCAACTATAATATATGTTTTCAATATGGGGATTTTTAGCTATCTACTCCTTTAAAGATGTAATATTTTCTTTTTTCTTTTTTCTTCTCAAGATACATCTTATTTAATAATTATATTTTGGCGCCAAGTAGCGTGTGTATATATATATATATATATATATATATATATATATATATATATATATATATATATATATATATATATATATATATATATATAGTGAGGATCACGCGCGGATACAATTTTTTAGTGCGGACGTGCGGATGGATCTGGACCGCCCATTCCAGATCTGATATTGACTTTTTGTAAAAAAGTCAAGATCTGACGCTAATATCACGGTACCAATTGATCATGAAAACGATTTTTTTGATTTTTTTTCCTTCTCAGCGATCCTTACTCTAGTTGTGTTCTTTTATTTTTTTTTTTATTTTTTCAGATTTTTCTGAGCACTTTTTTCTTTTTTGATTATGAGTGCTAATGTGATATTAACGATATTATGAGTGGTACCGTGATATTAAGCTTTTTTACATGTAAAAATGAACCGTGATATTACGATATTAAGAAAAAGTTAAAGTGATATTAAAAAAAATTAACTTTGATATTAAGAAAGCATGATAGTTACGGCGATATTAACAATTTTTATTAAGAAAAAGTTTTTACGATATTAAAAAAGTTATTGTGATATTAAATTTTTTATTAAAAAAAAAGTTTTCAGAATCTGATTTTGACTTTTTTTACAAAAGTCAATATCTGATCTTGACTTTGTCAAGATCAGATCTTGACTTTTGTAAAAGTCAAGATCAGATATTGACTTTTGTAAAAAAGTCGAAATCAGATTCTGATATCGCAATACCTTTAACGATGAAAACGATTTTTTTTTTGAAATTTTTTTCAGCGATTCTTAATTATTTGTTGTCCTCTTTATTTTTTTTATTTTTTCAGATTTTTTTGAATTTTTTTCAGAAAAAAAGCTAATACGATAGTAACGATCTTAAAAAAAGACGGGATATTTACGATATTGTCACTCCGCCTTTTTCAGATGGTTGACTAGATGGAGGGCTGAGATTCGTCCGTACCATCCGCACTAAAAGACAAAAACGTACCTGATCCTCACCCTATATATATATATATATATATATATATATATATATATATATATATATATATATATATATATATATATATATATATATATATATAGTAAAGATCAAATAAGAAGAATAATAAAAATAGGAAGGATAGGAAGTAACCACAACCACACATTTTAGATGCACCTACAAAAATGGATGCATCTTCATTCAAATTTTTCCTCCCACATTAAAATGTGTGGCTATAATTACTTCTTACCCTTCTTATTTTAATTATTCTTCTTATTGAATCCCTTCCCTATATATATATATATATATATATATATATATATATATATATATATATATATATATATATATATATGAATTTTATGTTCTCTTACAACTACAACATTTCAATTTCTTTCTCTCATTTCTTACATATCATATTACGTACAAAGTTGAGCATTCATGTTTTAATGATTCAATGTTAAACAATTAATTTTATTTTGCATTTTTTAAGTATGCATAACAAAGTTCTTTTTGATCTAAATGAAATTTCAAGTGATTCTCATCCTACTAATATTGATCAAAATAATTTTTTTTTTTTTGAAGAAGATGAACAAATTATGCAATGTGCTCTAGATAAACCATTTGTGGGCCAATATTTTCTTTGTGAAGAAGAAGCATTTGCATTTTGCAAAAAGAAATGGATTCTCAATCCTACACGGAAGGTTCGATAATAATAAAAGTGGAGAAAAGACACGACGGGATTTTCTTTGTCATCGTGAAGGAAAACCAAATGCTAAAGTGGTAGATTACTCAAAAGTACAAAGAAATCGGACGTCTTCAAAGTGTGGATGCAAGGCGTATATGCAAATTACGTTAAGAAGAGAAAATGAAATTTTCCGGCAAGTCACTATTTTGAATTTAGAGCACAATCATAAGTTGTTATCTATGGATGAGGTTCGTTTTCTTCCTTCATATCGTAGTATTACAACGGAAGATGAAAAACGCATACTCTTTCTCAAAGAAGGTGGTTTGTCGATTAGACAAATTATGCGTGTCATGGAGCTAGACAAAAATATAAGTCATGGACAACTATCTTTCCTTAGTAAGGATGTTCGTAACTATTTTAGTAAATTTCATGAAAAATACTCACATAATGATGCAAAAGATATTTTGGAATATTGCATGAAAAGTAAGAGTGAAAACTCTAACTTTCAATATGCATTTACAAAGGATGATGAAAACAAGTTAGAACACATATTTTGGTCTCCTCCCCAATGTTTTGAGTGGTACAAAAAGTATGGATATGTGGTTGTATTTGATATTACATACAAGGTGAACTCGTATGACATGCGTTTTGGCATCTTTGTTGGCATCGACAATAATGGAAGGACCATTTTATTTGGATGTGCACTTTTACGCAATGAGACAACAAAAACGTTCAGATGGCTTATGGAGGTATGTAATTTTTTAATCTTCTATTTTATGCTTTTTTGTAAGATCATGGATTTCTAAAAACATGTACACACAAGTATGGTGCGAAAAAATATTATTTACCTTTTAGTGCAAGATCATTTAAAAGCAATATATATTTTGTTTTAACTTTCCTAGCCATACAATGTTTTCGTACATTTCTTTTAGTTGCTTGTTAAATTAAGATACTTTACATCTTTTCCTATCCATAGACAATGGAATCTAAGCTTCAACAAACCTGAAGATCGATATCGCGGAACCCAGAACACTTTGAAGAAGTTCGCCAAGCTGCAACACCAAAGAAACCCTTTGGATACAATCGAAATCAGAAGTAATAAACCACATAGATTAGCCGAATGATTAATGTGTTATTGATATCAATCGACAAGGAAAGAATACAAGACGGGATGATTGAGACCTTCACCTCTCATCTCTATTTATAGATGTGGACGTATAGTCTGGAATGGGCCCGGCCCGGCAGACAGCGGCCCACTCTACGCCTAAACCCTAATTCCATGCCTTATAAATATAGGGCTGGGATTCCCTTCACAACACAATACAACATAACAGGTTACCCTAAACCTAATTCTTATATGCCATATCGCATGGATACTAACTTGACCGTCGGAGGTGGATCCCGGGGCTACGGCCTCGGGTCCACTCCTAACGGGTTCTCTTTGTTGACAGTTCTACTCAGGGCTCGAGAAGACGACGAACGACCCAGGGAGAGTCGTCGAATCCAACCCGCGCCAGATTATGTATCAACAGATTGGCGCCATCCGTGGATATGAATAAAACGCTCGTCCTACCTCGGTTGAACATCAACTTGATAGATATCCTTCACGTTATGTAGGAATCTGCAACGATGTTTGCCCCAACTTCGATTCAGACACACGGTTTTTAGACCTCGGATCTTTCTTTGTACAAGATAACTGTCTATCTTGAACACAAACGAACAATAATGGCGGATCTACAGCCACATGTTCCTATCCTGTGTTCTCGTTCTAACCAAAAAAGGCAAATAATGACGAATTTGGAATCTCAAATTCGGTTTTGTAAGTTTTTCATCTCATCCTTGTTCTCTGCTTGATTATTTAATTGCCATGAAACTTCTATTATTAAAAAAAAAGAAGGAAAAGATATACGGCAACTATTTTGTGAACAAATTTGAGAGAAACCATTACTAGTTGATAAACGTACTAATGGTGAAACTAGTATACCCTACTTCTCTGTACGTATGCATGCTATTATACGATGCAATTTTTGTTAGAATTTTATCATGTAGGCATGGATGTGGATATGTGAATAGCTGGTTGATTAGACATCCCACTGATAACTTCATTATAAATGTGAATTTGGTCATGATATATTGCTAAAGATATATCACAATCGCAATATTTTCTATAGTTTCAAAAGATATCCCAATATTTTTTGCGCATGTCTTTTAAATCGCTAAGCTATGTTATCTTTTAAATATTCAGAAGATTTTATGTAAATCTTTTAAACTTGGTAAACACGGTTTTACCTATAACCGCATTAAGTCCGCACGATCGGACCTACTTTATCTTTTAGCCGCGAACAACGCAGTCACGATCAATCTACCCGCGTTAGGCCGTGCGTTTGGACATCTTCACCAATTGGCGCCATGAGCGCACTGTCACGTACAGGCACCACGATGCTAGTCAGTCGCCATGAGCGCACTGGACAAAAGCCGCAGTCATCTGCGACCATCCACAAATGTTCGAGTCTATGCGGTCATGATACGTCCATCTGCGTTTGTGCGTGCAATTGAAACTATTAGTCACGGTCACGGTGCTATTGAAACAACAATTCATTATTTATGTAGTTTGTAAAACCTCACGATAGGCATAATTTGCACTACTACTTCTCTTATGTGTTACTTTCACATGCTATGTGCTATATATTGCTTCGCGCTAATCTTTGACTTTATTAGATTTTATATGTTGCGATTCGCGGCATATACTTTTAATATTTGCATTAAGTGTTTTTCAAGATTTAAATAACTAAGTTTAATGTTCCTACAAGAGTAGCACCATCAAACTTGGGGGGCTACCAGAGTATATAATACCACTGTTTCCGTACACACCACTCAGGTTATTGCAAGCCCAGTACAAAGACGGATTTACATATTTGCACCATCTTGCCGCAGGGGAGACGTCCTCTGTCGGTTGTAAAGACGAATGTAATGTTCGCGCACAGCGCACACCTCTATCGCGAACAGCACGCATCCTTGTCGCGTACAGTGCGCATCCTTGTCGCGCACAGCGCGCACTTCTGCCACAGAAGTACGTCTTCTGTCGCACCATGCTGCATCGCTACTGGTACAAAAGGTACGCTCTTACCCAGGATGCAACATACGAGATCCACCTTCACAATTGTGAGACAATCACAATCGCAATCCCAGTGCGCACTGTCGCATGTGGGCTGCGCAGTATGGTCCGTTCCATGTGCACACAAGTTGCATACACATGGGCCATGCCGTCATGATTGATTGGGCCTACGCGGCCATGAACAGAACTTAAGTTTAGCATAACATAGACACGCACTATGTGACACTAAACTTGGGGGGCTTGTGGACGTATAGTCTGGAATGGGCCCGGCCCGGCAGGCAGCGGCCCACTCTACGCCTAAACCCTAATTCCATGCCTTATAAATATAGGGTTGGGATTCCCTTCAAAACACAATAGAACATAACAGGTTATCCTAAACCTAATTCTTATATGCCATATCGCATGGATACTAACTTGACCGTCGGAGGTGGATCCCGGGGCTACAGCCTCGGGTCCACTCCTAACGGGTTCTCTTTGTTGACAGGTCTACTTAGGGCTCGAGAAGAGGACGAACGGCCCAGGGAGAGTCGTCGAATCCAGCCCGCGCCAGATTATGTGTCAACAATAGAGATAAGGGGAATCCTAACCGACCTAGGTTTGGGCTACAAACCACAACCGACTCAAACGAGTAACTTGCCTTGCAAGGCAAGCATTCGAACATAAAGAAAACTTACACTTAACTACCATCTACCTAATCGACTAATGTAACTAGACTTGACAATAAAACTTACAATTTCCACCTTAGTGGCAAGACTAGTTAGCCATGATACCAAGTATCTCCATGCAATACTTGAACTTCGGACCTGGAACCACCTTTGTAAATGCGTCAGCTGCATTATCTTCCGTGCCTATCTTTGCCACTTCAATCTCTCTAGATTCCACGATCTCCCTAATGAAGTGATACCTCACGTTGATATGCTTCGTCCTCTCATGAAACATTGCAGTTCTTGAGAGATAAATTTCCCCTTGATTATCACAATTCACAACCACTGACCTTAGGTTTATTCCCAGCTCGATTAGTAGACCTTTAAGACAAATGCTTTCTTTAACAGCTTCCGTAAGCGCCATATACTCCGCCTCTGTAGTAGATAATGCAACAACATGCTGCAGAGTTGCTTTCCAACTCACAACACAGCCATGTACCATAAACACGTACCCGATTATCGACCTACCCTTGTCAGGGTCTTTAGCATAATCTGCATCCACGAAACCGTCAACATCTACGTGTTTCCCTTGATATCTACCATATACTAGACCTACATCAGCAGTGCCCTTCAAGTACTTCAAAATCCACTTCACTGCCTCCCAGTGGTTTTTACATGGATTCACCAAATACCTGCTCACAATGCTAACCGCGTACGCAATATCCGGTCTAGTACATACCATCAAGTACATTAAACTACCTACAACATTCGCATATGGGACCTTACTCATTCTTTCCAGATCCCAATCACTCGACGGACAATCCTTCAAAGATACCTTGAAGTGTGCTCCCAATGGCACAGAGACCGACTTGCCATTATCCACTCTGTATTTATTCAGAATTTTCTGCACGTATCCCGACTGAGACACCTTCAGGGTTCGGTTACCCCTATCCCTGATAATCTCCATACCAAGTATCTTCCTAGTTGGACCCAGTTCCTTCATATCAAACTCTTTCCGCAGCAGTCCTTTGGTATATTCGATCTCAGACTTACTTTTACAAGCAATCAACATATCATCTACATACAACAATAGATATATGTACATACCTGGTGCAAACTCCTTGAAGTAAACACAACTATCATAGTTGCTACGGCTAAACCCATTGCTGACCATATACACATCAAATCTTTTGTACCACTGCCTTGGAGATTGCTTAAGACCATAAAGGGATTTCTTCAACAAACATACCTTGTTGCCCGCTCCTTTTTCAAAACCAGGTGGCTGCCTCATGTAAATGGTTTCTTCAAGATTACCATGCAAAAATGCTGTCTTCACATTAAGTTGTTCCAACTCGTAATCTTCACAAGCAGTCAATGAGAGAATCACCCTAATAGATGTATGCCGAACCACAGGTGAAAATACCTCATTGTAGTCAATCCCTGCTCGTTGTGTAAACCCCCGAGCTACCAGCCTTGCTTTGTACATTGGTTTCTGAATGCCTTCAATCCCTTCTTTAATCTTATAAAACCACTTGCAGCTTACCAACTTCTGACCAGGTGGTTGATCGACAACCTCCCAAGTATGATTCTTTTTTAAAGAACTCATCTCTTCCTTCATAGAACGAACCCACTCATCATTTTTAGATGAATTAATCGCCTCCTAGAATGTGATAGGTTCATATGTATCTTCTTCCTCAGCAATGGCAAATACATAAGCCGTCATATCATCTTCATCCCTAAACCCAGATGGTCTAAACAATGATACATTACCTTCATCCCTATACCTTGCAGGTATAGTAGTTGTTCTCTTAGCTCTATCACGCACCAGAACATAGTTGTTCAGATTCTGTTGTTGAGGCCTTGCATCTTCTGCATCTTCATCTTGTCCCTCATCTTCATATCCTGGATTTTCCCCAGTATGAGGAGTCACAATTGGTTCGACCCTACTGCCATGAAGTTCCACCTCAAACTCAACTTCCTTCCCAGAATCTGCAACACTAGCACCCTTGAGAGTATCTTATACATAAGGCTCTCATTAAATACCACATCCTTGCTTATGATTATCTTCGGTTTATGATGAGTGTGTAAATACTCATCATTTTTACCTTTTCTGAGCTGCCAAAACATCTAAAAACACTCAATATTGTATCAAAATAGTAAAAATATCCCAGGAATGTGTTTTATATGTTTCAAATGCAAAACAATAAAAAACAGATGAAAAACGCACAAAGTTTGCATAATTGGCAGTTTCAGTCCCTTAACTTTCAAAAATTGTCAAATCTAGTCCCTGGTTATTCTAAAAACTTGAAAAAGTCACCAAATGTCCTTTTAAATCAAAAAGTTACAAAATTAGTCCTTTGGTGCAAAGTTTCACAAAATGTCAAGTTTAGTCCCTGAAGTTTGAAAATTTGTCAAAAATGGTCCCTGGGATATTAAAACTTTGAGAAAAACAAATTTTGTCCTTGTTCTAATCTTTTATGGCAGGATTGATCCTTGATTGCAAGATTGGTGAAATTACAAGTCAGGTCCCTGAAGTTTGGTGTTTTGGCAGATTTAGTCCCCGGGTGTTTAAAAAGTGAAAAATATCCAAAATACCCCTTGTACTATTTACACATGACAAATATGGTCCATTTTGATTACTTTGGGGAAATTACAAAAAACAGCCCTCAAGAAATCAGAAATTACAAATAAGGTCCTTGTGTTTTTAAGTTACAACTACAAACGGACCCTTAGCCTTATTACAAATCCAAAATCCAAACCAAACTAAAACCCCACCCAATCCAATTCTGATCCATAAATCCCACCAGCCCACCTTCCTAATTTTTGGCCCATATCACCCATAGCCCACCAAAACCCCAAGATAGTCAAACCAGGTCAAACCCGTCTCCCTCTTCCCTGGTTTCCCTCCAATACCAGGGTGGTATCACCACCCCAACTTGACCACCACACCCTTATCCTTCCCCATTACACATCCCAACCTCATTTAATGCTCTTCCCCCCTGCTACACGTTGTCAGACCCCCCAACTGGTCAAATGCCTTTTCCCGCCAAAAAGTGGAAAGAGAGGAAAAGTGATCCAATGGCTATTTTTGTAGCTGGGATTTGAAGTGGGACCCACAATGGGCTATAAAAGTGAAGAAACAAGGAAGAAAGAGTAGTTAGTGAGTAGTATTAGTTTACTGTAGGAGTAGCATAATCGACAATTGTAACTTTCCATTTCTTAGTGTAATTCAAAGCTTCCCAGTACATTGTTAAGTCTTAATATTGTAATACAAACTTGTTTTAATCTTCAATTTAAATTAAAAGCTCATTTTCAGTTTTCATGTTATTCTTATTTTGAAATTTCATTGCTTCTTAAACATTGTTATAATGATATAATCCAAGTCTTGCTGATTAACAAGCTCACACAAGCCCTGACAAAGCTTGTTAAGCTATTAGGATCCTTAATTATCAGTTTCACATAGAAAAAGATCAAAAATACCAAGAATAATCAAGAAAATCAAGAAAAATTCAAAAATAGTGGGAAGAAGAAGAAGAGGTTGAAGCAGGGTGTTAAATTGGATGGAAATGGTTCTATTGGTGTAGTGACAAGCCATTGGTATTGATTTGGTCCTTGGTTCTCTTTGTTTCAGCCTTGGCAATAATTGTAAGCAAATTCCACTTTTTGCATAATTTAGTTATTATTGTTTTTGTAGTGTAATTCTAGTTTAAATAGCTTTAATATAGTTTAGTTAATCTGTTTTTAACTTAAAATTGGTAATTGTAGTTTTAAATTAAAAAGTTTTAGTGTAATCTGTTACAATAGGGGTGTTTGGATTAGGCAGTTAGGAGTATTGTAGTTAGTATAGTGGGTTAAAACTGAATTGTTCATCATTCTTAGTAATACACTAGTCCACTTTGACCAAGCAAATGGTCATTTGTTTGCAAAAAAGTCAACTTAACTCTTTATGCACTTTAGCAGTTAACTGTGTAAGACATGGTGCACCAAACTTTGTAATTTGGCTTAGAAATAGTTTAGGTTGATTAATTTAACTTCATTTAGGTATATTAAACATAAATAAATCATTAGTGCTAGGTTTAAATT
The DNA here is from genome assembly GCA_030686995.1 of Artemisia argyi. NCBI lineage: Eukaryota > Viridiplantae > Streptophyta > Magnoliopsida > Asterales > Asteraceae > Artemisia > Artemisia argyi. The sequence continues at coordinate 57,681,972 of CM060685.1, forward strand.
CAGAAAAGACAACTTTTTCAAAAATCTTAAAAAGTCAAAATTTCACTTTGTGCTGAATTACCAATTCTCCAAGAATTGTTTTGATTTTAGGGTTAAGATTCAAGCCTTGAATTTTTCACATGTTATACACCCCCACCTCATCTTCAAGAATCAATCCTCACTTCATTTTTGCAATTTTTTGTGTGGGCCCCACATTTGCCCAAAGTAGGCTGCAGGGCAACCCACTGCTCTGTGCAGCAGATACCACAGCCACCACACCACCTTTGGTGGTGGTTTGTGGCCACCACAGTGGTCCCCACACCCTAGATTTAGGTTCTCCCAACCCCCCCTCCTACCAGGCTTTAGTTATTGACCAATGGATTGACCTCAAACCCACTGGGACCCACCTGAATCAAGTCAAAAAGTTTGCCCCCTTTTTCAGTTTCCAAACAAGAAGTGGATTGCTTATTTGTGCTTATTAGCTTATCTTGTGATCTGATTTGGCTTTTTCTTGCTTAAAATTGTTCATACAACTTATTTGTACCCATTTTCACCATTGTGGGTCCCACTTGATCTGATTTAAGCCTATTTGCCTTGTTGGTCAACCAAAGTCAACTGTGTGGACTTTTTAGCTTAATCTCAGCTTATTTTTAGGTTGTAAAAGTTTGTTTTCACAAAATTTTTTTGTTTTTAAGTATAAAACAAGTTTGTAAAAGAAAAATCCAAAAAAGTCAATTTAATTTTAAGTGATAGTTTCTATTTAATGTAATTTAAATTTTATTTTGCATTTTTAGATTTTTATTAAGTACTTGTCAATTTTATATTTTTATTAAATACCTTATATAGTAAAGTAATTTTAGTAAAATTTTCAGATTTTTATATTACCATTTAGTATTTATTAGATTTAATTTTAGTTTTCTTAAATTATTAATTAATATTAAGTATTAAATATCATATTTAGTTTTTATAAAGCAAAACTTAGTTTTTATATTTTTCCTAGCTCTAATATAGTATAATAGACTTTTAGAAAATATATTTTTAGTTTCTACTGTTCATTTTCCATTTTTCTTATTTTAATTATTTAAATTAGACTTAAGTTAATTAAAAGGTAATTAATTAGTGGAATAGTCTTAAATATAATTTTTAGAGGTTTTTATAATTTTGTAGGATTCCTGTGATGGTTAAGTAATTTTATAAATTTTCTCATAATTTTCTAAGTTAATTTAGTATTAATATTAATTAAAATTAGTTTAATTAGTTTAATTAAGTTAAATAGTTTTTAATTAATAAAAAATCCATAAAAAGACAAAAATATTTATTTTTATTTTTTATACTTTCTTCAAGTTCTAATTTAAGTTTAGAAAATATTTTTGCTAATTTTTAGTTTAATTTATATCATTTGTCATTTTTAGTTAATTTAAATTAGGTTTTAATTTAGATTTTTAATAGTTTTATTAATTAAATAATATTTTAATCATTTTCATAATTCCATTTTCAATTTAAAATTTCTTTTTAATTTTAAGTTTCAAAAAGTGTCAAAAGCACCCCCTGTAGTTTGTTAAATACCAAAACCCTATTTTTCCTGTTACGTGAATGCTGATTGTGAATACGTGCATATATCTGAGTAGCTGATTGATGAGGCGAAAAATGATCCATTTTTAGGGGGTCATTTAAGCCCGAATTCGAATTTATTTGATCAAATATTGCCCTAAATCGTTCCTTTTGTGATTTTAGGTATTTTGGGAGAGAAATCTGGAAAAGGAAGCAATTCGGACGTTTTTGGAGCATAAAAGTGAAGAAAACGCCAAAGTCTTAATTTTCCATGCTGGGAACAGTAGGTGACGGCGTCAAGAGCAATTCTTTGACGGCGTCAAGAGCAGAAGTCCATGACGACCCAGTAGAGATTTGACGACGTCACGAAGGAAGGGCGTCAAGAGTAAAAGAGTCATGACGGCCTGTAATTGTTTAAGTCTTGACGGCGTCAAATGTAGATCAAGGCAGTCCGAGATTAGTTTTGGCGGCGAGGTGACGGCGTCACAAGCTTTGTCTTGACGCCGTCAGACCTATTTTTCTATATATAGTTTTCTAATTTTCACACATTAAGAGAGAAGTTTTGGAGAAACCCTAAGTACGATTTTGGTGCAACTTTTACAGGTTTTTCAAGGGTTCCAAACCCTTGATACCTTGCATTGTAATTGAGATAAGTGTTCCTTTAATTCAATCAATATGTCTATGTGTTGGTTGTCTATATCTTATTCTTGTCTTAATTCGATTATGCTAGGCTAGATCTATCTTGTGTTTGCTTAAATCTAATGAAACCTAGATGTTAATTATGTGTTGATTACTTGTTTATTTTTGTCTTGGATGAATGATTTATATGTTAGGCTTAAGAAAACTGGCAGATCTCCACTTGGTAACATGCTTGAACGTCTTAAGAAACATGAACCGAGGCGCACTAGGTCTTTATTGGTTGTATTTAATGCATGAGCCACTGTTTACAATCCCTATAGTTGTGCTGGGCATGGTGTAGGAGGAGATAAGAGCTCATAGAATTGGGGAGTTATGTGTGCCACCCCATGAATGGTATTAAGGAATACGATCCGTCATCCATGCAATTATAACAAGTAATTAACGTGTAAAAGATGTCTAGGGAGTAGTGAAATCTAAGTAAACACATTTTCTCCAATTACTGCTCACAACCTTAGTATAATTAGCTTATTTTCATTTTTAGTATTTTATTTTGATTGCATCTTAGTATTGGGTTAGTTGATTAGCAACTAATTCCGCCCAAATCCTTCAAACCCGAGATATTTACTTGCTTTCTAAAAAATATAAAAATACAAAAATAATCATCCCTCATCTTTAGAACTAGTAATTAGGTTTTCAAATCCTAGCGACACTATTCCTAAGCTGAACGATCAATCCCCCGGTACTTGTCACTATACTATACTACAACGATCAGGTACACTGCCTGGTGGGGGTTGTAAGCTTCTCGAGATCCCTCGAGAGGTAAAGCCTGTTGCGATTCCCACGCATCAAGTTTTTGGCGCCGCAGCCCGGGGAATAGTTATTGTCTAGGTTAGAATTTTTTTTTATTAGGTCTACTTGCTAGATTCCTTTCTAGTAAGATTTTATTTTTATTTTTAGGTTTCTTTAGTCTATCTTATTTCTTTGTGCCTTTGTTCGTAACCACCCGACATCATGGACAACGGGAACATCTTTGAACCCGTCATCCCACCACAACAAAACCCACCATTAGAACCCCTTAGGCCCCGAACCTTAGGAGAGTATTCCCGACCTAGCCACCAAGGCTACCGAAACACCATTGAGCTCGCCGGAGCAAATGTGACCCCCTTGCGATCCGATACCATCCGGTTGGTGCAAAGCGGATGTGCATTCCATGGACTTCGTTCCGAAGATCCAAACCAACATCTTAAGGACTTCCTCAAAATCGTAGATTCCATAGACCTAGATGTTGCAACTAGAGAGACAACCCGATTACGCCTATTCCAATTCTCTCTACGGGATCAAGCTAGTCAATGGCTTGAGCGTTTACCCGCGGGATCCATCACCACATGGGATAATCTCGCCAATCGCTTCCTTACCCAATTCTTCCCACCGGAAAAGACTGCAATGCTTAGAAGGGACATTTTGATGTTTGAACAACAGCAAGGTGAAACTTTCTACGAGGCTTGGGCCCGTTTTAAGAATCTCCTCCACAAGATCCCTCATCATGGTATAAACCTTTGGTTATTAGTCCAGATTTTCTACGACCATGTTGACTATCACACTAAGCGCACCATCGACAGGGCCGCGGGAGGTAAATTGCGTGATAAGAACGCTGAGGAGTCTTGGGCAATTATCGAAGAGCTCGTTGTTGATAATCATGAGATGTGGGAATTTAATCATACGATAGAAGCGGCCATCAATGCAGTCTCGACATCTGGAGGAACCACCGAAATCCCCGATGAACTCCTATGCAAACTCGAGGCGAAAGTTGACTATTTTGAGGAAAGGCAAAGGAGACCTTTAAGTCCTAGACGGGCTATTGTCAATTCTGTCTCAAAACCAACTTCGGCACCATTATCTGAGTCACCCTCTAGAGAAAACGCCAAAACTTTTCAGAACTATGCCCCACCTTGTTCCCCTCCCAAAGAGCTTAGTTCGGAGTTTGAAGCTAGGATGAGAGAATATATGGCAACTCACTCAGATCGGCTTGCTAGATTCGAGGAAGCAGTTTATAAGCAGAAAGAAGAGATGCAGGAGAAAATGAATGAGATGATGAGTTTATTAGAAGAGTATGCCAACCAGAGAACCCCCGAAAGAATACTACTAAGAAAAGAAAGCGCCACTCCCACCACCCAATTTGTTAACTCCATCACCATCGTCCAAAAGGATAACGAGAAGATAGAAACTCCTGCTAAACAGACCTTATAAAAACCACCAGAATCCCAACCTTTGAGCTACTACCTGAAACATGATATAAACGAAAACACCATAACAAATTGGATTAAGGGTGATGGGCGTAACCAACCTTCCAAACAGGGTTCTGAAAATGAGGAAGAAGTGAAAGATGAGTATGATATGCTACCTGTAGGATCAGTATTCGAAAGGCTATTGGTACAAAAAGTGGCTACTAAGCAGATAGCATGTGGGAACTTTGAGATACCAACAAGCATCGGGGACTTGAAACATCTTAGTGCTTTCGCCGACCAAGGATCGGAAGTAAATCTTATGCCCCTAACTATTTACATCCAACTAACATCAAAAATGCCAGCCCCTACTCGTGTTAGGTTATCTCTCGTTGGACACTCATACATATATCCCCTAGGAATCGCAGAAGATGTATTAGTTAATGTCGCAGGATTCATGTACCCCGTTGATTTTATGATCATCGATGATAAAGGGATGGGTGCATGCCAATAATCCTTGGGTCACCATTCCTCACCACCGCTAGGGCTGTCATTAAGTATGAAGGTAGGAAGATCGAGCTTAAATCTGTAAAAAGAAAGATTAGCTTCCCCATGACCCCACGAAGTAAGCATGAGAATTTGAGTTGGAGAAAGATCAAAAACAACATTGACACGACACCCATTCGTGTTCGGAATAAAATTCTTGCATGGGAGGCAAGAATCAAAAGCTATAAGGAAGCCAAAAATGAAAGAAGCAAAAACAATAAGGTTCAGGTCGAATTCGAACATACTCAACCCATAGATAATCATGTACCATTTGAGGAAGGGAACTTGGTATTCTTGAGACACTTGGAAACAACAATACCACCCGATAAACCAAGTCCTTGGTGGTATGGGCCATTCACAATCGAAGGTGTGAGCCAAGATGGGGTAGCTAACTTGAGAAGCAAATTAGGTGGGATGGTGATTGCGAGTATCGACAGATTGAGGCACTACCACCATAACAGTAATGATCGCAACTACATGGGGTATATCATTTCAAATGATGAAATCACGTAGTAACCCATGACCTTGAGTCTAGCTACAAGACTCGTAAATAAAGAAAAGCGCTTCTTGGGAGGCAACCCATGTTTTGTGTGATTTTATTTGTTTGTTTGTTATTTGCTTCCGTATGCATGCTTAATTTTTATTGTTGGTTGATCATGTTTCTAAACTAAATAGTGGAAATACTTTACTTTGTTGTTTTGGCCTAGTCTTAACTCCACCTAAAGGTATTTTTGCAAAAGATAAGTGTAAGGGGAAACCCCAAATATGTTTTTAAGAAACAAACCGATCATGATTATCCACAATATTAAATGAACATGTGTATTCATATTTGTCAGAGTCAAATGCTTGTATTGAGTCATAATGAAGTTTTGCAGGATTTTCCAGGAAGTAGGACCAAGTTTTTCCAGAAATTTTCCGGAAACTTAACATAAGGATTTCTGCAGGTCAATTCTGACGGCGTCAGGGGTTTACTCTTGACGGCGTCAGGTGTAAAAATCTGGAAATTTTACCGGTTTTATTTTTCTAACGGAGTCTTATGGTTTTTGTGAATTATTAAGTTTTATAATCTCCAGGAGATCTGCAAACTTCATTCCACAAGCATTATATCTTATCTTGTTTTCTAGGATTTAGTAACTTATATAGAATGCCGCCGATTTTACGCGAGGTTGTCTTGTCTATTTTATAAGGTTTTACAGGTTATGTATGACAAGAAGATGATTTACATTCTGGAAGGGAAGCTTTGATTGTTCATTTTCTTGGAGGAAGATTTAACCTGGCCACCCTATTATCCATACCGAGCGAATCAGGGGAGTATTTGATTTCATTCTCTTTACTTTTTCACTTTTACATTCTTTACTTGAACATTGGGGACAATGTTCATCTTAAATGTAAGGGGAGGGTAAAAAGATGATACCTTACATATGCACTTTCGCTTGAGTTTGTTTTGTTTAATGGTAGATGTGTAATAAAACTATGAGAAATACTTGTTAGTGCAATTTTAGCGCCAAATTTAAAATTTTTTACAACATTTAGGAGTGAAACTTTAGCCATAGCAAGCGTCTCATGGATAGGAGATTGTATGACTAGCACATAACCGTATATTCAGAAAAATTTTCCACCCAAATATGTGAGGTTCGCCTTTAGATTTGATAGGAAAAGCATTCATTATTAGTGCTTATGAGTGTACCGGTAGCATTTAGATTCTAGAACTTGCGTTAGTGATGCATCCCAAGACCGCTAGTGAGACTACATTCGTGTGGTAGGATTTACTACATGATAAGAGGCATTAGGATCACCCTTGTGTTAAACGGTTAAACCCGTATTATAATTACTTGACCATTTAAGTCATATTATTTGGCTAGTTAAGTCAACTAATTTTTCCCACACCGTAGCGTTGTACTCATTTTTAGTACACGAAACCCCTAGTATACCCCTCCGAGCCTATCTTTTCGTTTATAACTTTAAGCATTTTACTTAAAGGAAGAATTTGTTACACCCCACTTAAATGTACAACCAAATCGCCTTAGCCTTCCGTGTATGCGCTCATTTTTAGTGCATTATTATTATTTGTTAAACCCTAAGTTAACTATCTAATTGATTACATGGTTGCTAAGTCGAGTCATATCCTTGTACATATTGTTTTGGGACGATTGGGACTCATGGGTAAGTACTTATTTTATGGAGTATTGGGGAAGAACATCATTTATTACCCCCATATGTACGTTAATCTTAAAAGTGCTCCAAGTGTTTTGATTTTCTTAATTCGAGTCATTAGATTAGTTTAATGTAAAGTATGTAAAGATTCAAGTGTAAGGGGAACGTTCATTCCCTATGATGTAATGATCCGTTTTTAGGGGGTCATTTAAGCCCGAATTCGAATTTATTTGATCAAATATTGCCCTAAATCGTTCCTTTTGAGATTTAGGTACTTTGGGAGAGAAATCTGGAAAAGGAAGCAATTCGGACGTTTTTGGAGCATAAAAGTGAAGAAAACGCCAAAGTCTTAATTTTCCATGCTGGGAACAGTAGGTGATGGCGTCAAGAGCAATTCTTTGACGGCGTCAAGAGCAGAAGTCCATGACGACCCAGTACAGATTTGACGGCGTCACGAAGGAAGGGCGTCAAGAGTAAAAGAGTCATGACGGCCTGGAATTGTTTAAGTCTTGACGGCGTCAAATGTAGATCAAGGCAGTCCGAGATTAGTTTTGGCGGCGAGGTGACGGCGTCACAAGCTTTGTCTTGACGCCGTTAGACCTATTTTTCTATATATAGTTTTCTAATTTTCACACATTAAGAGAGAAGTTTTGGAGAAACCCTAAGTACGATTTTGGTGCAACTTTTACAGGTTTTTCAAGGGTTCCAAACCCTTGATACCTTGCATTGTAATTGAGATAAGTGTTCCTTTAATTCAATCAATATGTCTATGTGTTGGTTGTCTATATCTTGTTCTTGTCTTAATTCCATTATGCTAGGCTAGATCTATCTTGTGTTTGCTTAGATCTAATGAAACCTAGATGTTAATTATGTGTTGATTACTTGTTTATTTTTGTCTTGGATGAATGATTTATATGTTAGGCTTAAGAAAACTGGCAGATCTCCACTTGGTAACATGCTTGAACGTCTTAAGAAACATGAACCGAGGCGCACTAGGTCTTTATTGGTTGTATTTAATGCATGAGCCACTGTTTACAATCCCTATAGTTGTGCTGGGCATGGTGTAGGAGGAGATAAGAGCTCATAGAATTGGGGAGTTATGTGTGCCACCCCATGAATGGTATTAAGGAATACGATCCGTCATCCATGCAATTATAACAAGTAATTAACGTGTAAAAGATGTCTAGGGAGTAGTGAAATCTAAGTAAACACATTTTCTCCAATTACTGCTCACAACCTTAGTATAATTAGCTTATTTTCATTTTTAGTATTTTATTTTGATTGCATCTTAGTATTGGGTTAGTTGATTAGCAACTAATTCCGCCCAAATCCTTCAAACCCGAGATATTTACTTGCTTTCTAAAAAATATAAAAATACAAAAATAATCATCCCTCATCTTTAGAACTAGTAATTAGGTTTTCAAATCCTAGCGACACTATTCCTAAGCTGAACGATCAATCCCCCGGTACTTGTCACTATACTATACTACAACGATCAGGTACACTGCCTGGTGGGGGTTGTAAGCTTCTCGAGATCCCTCGAGAGGTAAAGCCTGTTGCGATTCCCACGCATCACTGATTTTTGTGAATATTATATCTGTGTACAAATACGAAAATAACAGTAGCAAATTCAATTCCACATCATCTGGGCTACTGTCCTCAGTGCCACTCACTCATAAACGATTTCCAAAGCAGCATTTCAATCTCGCTGGGGCTTTAACGACCCGGGGAAACACTATACTATCACCGGAGTATTGGTCTAGAGAGTTTGACTTTGTTGACCATTTACCTGGTCAATTTAAGTTGACTGTTTAGCATCAATCAGTTTAACATCATCCAACCTCCATAATATGTATCCCTTCACACCCTCAGGATACCCCAGGAATATGCATTTTATAGATCTAGGCTTGAGCTTCCCCTGATTCACGTATGAATAAGCAACGCAACCAAATATCCTTAACATCTCGTGATTCGCCGGATGTCCTGACCATAATTCCATAGGTGTCTTCTTCTACAATGCTGTAGATGGAAACCTATTGCTCAGATATGTTGCCGTCACCATTGCTTCTGCCCAGAACGAATCTGGCAAACCAGACTGAATCAGTAAACACCTAACCTTGTTCAAGAGCGTCCTATTCATACGTTCAGCTAGACCAAGGTAAAAAGCCGAAGTTCGATCACGGAACGCTAGATCATTCTGTTGTGGAGTTCCTGCAACTGTCAAATGTCTTGCTATCCCGCTCTCCTTGCACAAGTTATTAAATTCCTGATTACAAAACTCCAAACCATTATCCGTTCGTAGTTTTTTCAGTTTTCTACCTGTCTGGTTTTCAACCAACTGCTTCCACTCCTTGAACTTGTTGAACGCCTCATTCTTGTGTCTAAGAAAATGAACCCAAACCCTCCTCGAATAATCATCAACAATCGATAAGAAATACCGGCAACCACTCATTGATTCCACCCGAAAAGGAACCCAGAGATCCGCATGGACATAGTTTATAACTCCCTTTGTTGTGTGCTGGCCTCGACTAAAACTTACCCTAGTCAATTTTCCAAGAACACAATTTTCACAGAATTCGAGCTTACCTAGACCTTTCTTTCCCAGCACTTCTCTTCTTTCCAGTTCATGCAAGCCTGCTACACTAATGTGACCCATGCGTTTATGCCACACCTGTGCAAGACTCTCCTTTTATTGTATACCGACGCTAGCTTCACCAGATTCAGCCCAACCATCCAAGGAGTACACACAATTTTCCTTTATAGTTCCTGAAAAAACCATCAAAGAACCCTTGATCACCTTTACTCTTCCATTCTGCATTTTCACGGTATAGCCGTCTCGATCCAGAGTGTCTAAAGATATCAAATTTCTCTTTAACTCGGGAATGTAACGTACATTCTCAAGCACAAAAGTTAAACCATCTTTCATCTGTACTCTCACCTTCCCTATCCCCCTGATGGCACATGCTCTATTATCACCGAGCAAAACCGTACCACCATTGAACTCCTTAAATCGAACAAGAAGTCCCTCCTCGGCGTCATGTGATAGGAACTCCAGAGTCTATGATCCACTCTAAGAACATCTCCTCACTCACCGCCATCAACAAGTCACCATTGTCATAACCTTCAGAATGCATACCAGAACCCTGTCCTGCATTCTTCTTGACAAAGCCAGTTGATTTTTTCTTGTTCCTTTTTGGACAGTCTTTCTTCAGGTGATCCTCAGAATAGCATATATAACACTTCAGTTTATAAGTTCCTTTACCTTTTGACTTTGATCGCGAACTACCACGTCCTTGATTACCCAGATGATCCGACCTCCCCCTTACATATAACCCATCACCATCATCCTTTGCATATGTCCTCTTCTTCAACTCCCATGAATTGAGGGTAGACAAGACATCTTCCAAGGTGAGCGACTCCCTTCCATAAAGCAATGTCTCCACAAAGTTATCATATGATGGTGGTAATGATGTAAGTAACATGAGTGCCTGATCTTCGTCATCAATATCAACGTCTATGTTCGCCAAGTCACCGATCAACTTATTAAACTCATCTATATGTTCAGATAATTTCTTACCTGAATGCATGTAGAAAGTGAACAACATCTTCTTTAAGTACAATTTATTGGCTAAAGACTTTGTCATATACAAAGTTTCCAACTTTAACCAAACCCCCGCAGCAGAATTTTCTTTGTTGACTTCCCTCAACACCTTGTTATCCAAGCACAAGAGTAAGGCACTGTGTGCTTTTTTTTAGACATCCGTCTTCAATGCCGCAGTCTTTTGAGCGTCCGTCATGGTTTCCGGGAATGGATCTAACACAGCCTCCCAACCATGTTGAATTAATAGATACCACATCTTCACACGCCACAACCCGAAGACATTAGACCCGTCGAAGTTTTCAACGTCAAACTTCGCTATTGACGACATATTCTTTAACCCTTGTTGCTAAAAAATGCCTTCTTGCAAATCGATTTAATTAGAAACTCTAAACCTCGATTACGAACAAGTACCAAAAACGAACAAAGTACCAAAGTCGACACCTTGAAAACCCAAGAACCTTGATGATAAATTTGAACCACAAAAACTTTAGACAACAATAAATCTTCTATTACTTGTTATTAAATAAAACACAAAAGTTTGGTTTTTAGACTAAATCAAAAAACACCTTCACGTGGGTTAGATAAATCCAACCAATCAAAGGTCTTTGTTTTTTTTCTTTATTTAAAAACCCCGCTTCACTTTGTATACCACGTGAAGCTTTTTTAAGCCAAAAAAACAAAACTGCCAAACTTCGTCTTCTACCTCTCGATGTAACCTGCAACTTCCAAGAAAACCAAAACCAGTTTCCTTCACGACGCTCCTTGTTCTAGCAACGATCGTCTGAGACACAAAGAACCTAGCTCTTGATACCAATTGTGGGTATTCCTACAGCCCAGCATCTCACCAAGTCCAACTTATAAGCCCAACTGAGGTTCCATTCTAAAACCAATTGGTGATAGAAGGAGTAGCCCACCAGGCTTATACGTTAACTTTGAGATTATAGTTCTACCGATGTGGGATTGGGTTTGTACACCCAACAGAAAATATTCCATTTTGAAAATGAGATCCATATATAAAACTCTATAGTGTCAATTTGTCTCATTAACTTGTTAATAATTACATAAATTTGTTGTACTCATGACAAAACCACCCATTGCAATATTAACCGATCAAGATCCATGGATAACGGAAGCAATCGCAAAAGAGATGCCTTCTACAAAACATGCATTTTGTATATGGCACATCATGGCTAAATTCAGTGGTTGGTTCATTTCCATATTAAGAGGTAATTATTCAAGTTGGTGCTTAGATTTTTATTGCTTATACAAGTTAGACACAATAGAAGAGTTCGAGAAGCAATGGCCATTAGTGACAGCAGAATACGACCTGGGCGAAAATAAACATATAAACAGCTTATATCGTATCAAACAGTTTTGGGTGCCGGCTTATCTTCGTGAGTTTTTTTTTGTGGCATGACAACAACAGGAAGATCAAAGAGTATTAATGCATTTATAAAGCGATTTATATCATCCAACAAACGTCTAAATCAATTTATTAGACAAGTAAGTTGTCTTTCGAAATAATCTTTATGTTTTAGTTACAACATATACTACTTTTCTTTTATCATAATTAATCCATAACTTATTTGATTTTAGGTTGACCTTGCAATAAAGGATATTCAACAAAAACAAATCCATGATACTATGTTGGTGAAATACAAGGGATCTTATTTGATCTCACAATCACCACTAGAGGAGCAATGCTAGCATTTTTTTTACTCACTTTGCATTTAAAAAGTTTCAAGAGGAGTTTGGGCCCGCAATTCAATACACAGTTGTGGAGAAAGCGTACACCGTTTATTTTATTAAGCATCACAAATATACACAATGTAACAACCATGAGGTGGTATGGGATGGTGATGTTGCTAAGTGTAGTTGCAAAAATTTTGAATTTGTAGGTATACTATGTCGTCATATCTTAAGTCTGTTTCTTCACAAGGACTGCTTCCACATTCCTTTTGCGTATTTGCTTTCTCGATGGAGTCGTAGAGAAGTTACATTTTCACAAGAAGTATTTGTTGAAAATTCGACATCTATGAACAGTGCTGAAGTTCCAACAGAAATGATAAATTTGGTTCAATGTCCACCAAAATCAAAACCTAAAGGACGTCCCAAACAAAGAATGAAAGGGGGAATTAAATTGGCGAAAAAAGTTCGTAGTTGTAGCCTATGTAAAGGTGTTGGTCATAATATTAGTACATGCCCAAGGAAAGAAGAACTTCTTGGTAAGAGCAATGGTATTTCAAAATATGCATCGAAGAAGAAAAAAATTATGTTGGAAAATCAAGATTTGAATCCTATTTTTTCTTTGAAATTTTGAGTATTGTAATTTGTTGAAGTTTGATTTTGAAATAAAATGTACCTTCGCATTCATTTGTCTTATATATTGAGAAACATATTTCATATTTTGTAACATAATCACAGAGGAAAAAAGGAAATATGCTAATAAAATATGCTAATTAACTGTTAGCAATTATATATATATATATATATATATATATATATATATATATATATATATATATATAAAGAAGTAGATAGCTAGAAATAGGGAATAGATCCACTAAGAAGAGAAAATTAAATAAGAAGAATGAGAAATGTTTGTAGCCACATATTTCAAATGAAGAAGGAGAATTTTATGGGAGATGCATCTTATTTTGTAGGTGCATCTAAAATGTGCGGATGTGGTTACTTCTCATTCTTCTCATTTTACTTTTATTTCTCATTTGATCCTTACTCGCTAAAAATATCCAGTTTGTAAACATATGTGGTTAGTAAAAAGGCAACACTACGTAGTGTTTGTTAAGTTATAATCAAAGGGTGAATGGAAAGTATGATTACGTTGGAATGATAAAATGTTGTTGGCTTACATATATGGAATGTAATAGTTCATTAGACGGAATGACCTATAAAATCCCATCAATAACTAACCATATCAAATAAACTTTCTATCATTAATGGGGGCATTTTAGTCTTTCTATTATGATTCCATTACGTCTTATCAAACAAATCAAACATGATTACATTACACTATTTAATCCATTACGTCGTTTATTTCATTTATTTGACATTTCATTACGTGCTACCAAACGTACCCTGTCAAATTGCTAGAATCATGGATGTCGTGACTGTTATCTATTCAGCACTTAGTCAAATTGCAAAAATTGATTCATATATAAAAAGGGTAGAATAGGTATCACATATTATGAATAAGTTAATTAATGTAGGATGGTGTAAAAATAGAAATGATGAGAAGTTAATAAATGTTTAAAACTTTGCCCACTGGGCATGGGATAGCAAGACCCTTTATTTAAATCAATGACTTGTATAATGCATTAAAACTAATTAATATTTATGGTCCAAATTGCTTCTCAATCTAAAATCCTTTTTAATGGATATATATATATATATATATATAGACACTTGACATTTGCAAGGTCACTTGTAGTATTCATTCCTCTAGCCTAAAGAGAGCAAAGGGAGAAATAAAGATGCATCTAAAGGCTGTACTTTGCATCTCATCTTTGCTTCTAAGCATCGGATTTACGACAACAATTGCAGCACGTACAACCTTCACCATCGAAAATGACCGGAGGAGCGTTTTGGAGAATGGGCTAGGCCGCACTCCACAGATGGGGTAAGTACATATATTTGTTTTTACTAGCTTTATCACATTAACTCATTGCTTGATCAACTACACCATAAAATCAAATCGAGTTAACCGGCAAAAAATTTCTCAATATATTACAGGTTTTGCTGGTTGAAGTCTGCGAGATTTATTTTCCAATTTGTTTGTTTTCATTGCTTTTTAATTGAAACATAGTTGGGAAGATCTTGGCTTGTACTTTGTATCATATATTCATGTTCATCAATTCACGGAGAACACTACTAACTTGGGAAATTCTTGTTTATAGTCGTTGTCCCTTAGCTTGCTAATGTAAGTAAATATATAAAAAAATGTAACAACCAATATAATAAAATTAGCTATTAAACTCGTGGTAAATAATT
>CM060685.1:57701671-57719171 GCA_030686995.1 Artemisia argyi
ATGATACGGGTTTAACACAAGGGTGATCCTAATGCCTCTTATCATGTAGTAAATCCTACTACACGAATGTCGTCTCACTAGCGGTCTCGGGATGCATCACTAACGCAAGTTCTAGAATCTAAATGCTACCGGTACACTCATAAGCACTAATAATAAATGCTTTTCCTATCAAATCTAAAGGCGAACCTCACATATTTGGGTGGAAAATTTTTCTGAATGGTACGGTTTTGTGCTATTCATATGACTCCTATCCATGAGACGCTTGCTTAGGCTAAAGTTTCACTCCTAAATGTTGTAAAAACTTGTAAATTTGGCGCTAAAATTACACTAACAAGTATTTCTCATAGTTTTATTACACACCTACCATCAAACAAACAAACTCAAGTGCAATTGTATCCTATAAGGTATCATCATTTACCCTCCCCTTACACTTAGGATGAACATTGTCCCCAATGTTCAATTAAAGAATGTAAAAGTGAAATAGGTAAAAGAATGAAATCAAATACTCCCCTGATTCGTTCGGTGTGGATAGTGTGGTAACAAGGTTAGATCTTCCTCCAAGAAAATGAACAATCAAAGCTTGCCTTCCAGAATATAAATCATCTTCTTGTCATACATAACCTGTTAAACCTGAGAAAACAAACAAGGCAACCTCGTGTAAAATCGGCGGCAATCTATATATACTAACAAATCCTAGAAAGCAATGTAAGATATAATGCTTGTGGAATGAATGTTTGCAGATTTCCTGGAGTTCATAAAACTAAAGATTTAACAAAAACTTTAAGACTCCGTTAGAAAAACAAAACTAGCAAAATTTCCAGAATTTTACACATGACGCCGTTAGGAATTAATTCCTGACGCCGTCAGAAGTGATCTGCAGAAATCCTTACGTTAAGTTTCTGGAAAATTTCTGGAAAAACTTATGTCCTACTTCCTGGAAAATCCTGTAAAACATCATTATGACTCGATACAAGCATTTGACTCTAACAAATACGAATATACATGTCCATTTAATATTGTGGAAAATCATGATCAACTTTGTTTCTTAAAAACATATTTGGGGTTTCCCCTTATACTTATCTTTTGCGAAATACCTTTGGATGAAGTTAGGACTAAGTCAAACGACAAAATAAAGTATTTTCACTATTTTAGTTTTGAAACATGATCTACCAACAATAAAGCATGCATACGGAAACAAATAACAATCAAACAAATAAAAATCACACAAAGCATGGGTTGCCTCCCAAGAAGCGTTTTTCTTTATTTACGAGACTTGTAGCTAGACTCAAGGTCATGGGCTATTACGTGACCTCGTCGTCGGTCTCACTTTCTAGGTCATCTCTAACATCGGTATCGCTTTCATAGTGCAGGTATTTTGGGTCTTCAAACTCAGAGACATCCTTCCGATACTTGGATCTAAGTTTACTAACATCCTTAAAGAATCCACATGATAAATCAGAAGTGTTCTTACATCCTCTCTGAACATCTTCATCACATAAGATAAGTTGAGAACCTAGCTTATCAAGCCCGTCACAATCGATTCCTTTGAGGCCCTTCTCTTGTATGGCGTTTGGTATGACACCCTCCTAATTCCATCAGCGAAAGTCATGATTCCGTTCCGGTCATCAACCATTAAATTAGTGATTTCACAAAAGGGTGCTCCGAAAACAACTTGTGACAACCTTTGGTCGACATAGTCTTCGATGTTGTCCACGATCGTAAATTCCATTGTGAATGCCATATTTCCTACGAATACCTGGATTTCATGATCTCTACCAACAACGTTTTCTCCCTTATAAATCATTCCCTATCTACAGATATTGTTATAGTGGAATAGGGACATAAAATTCTTAGGTAGGAACACGTTAATGTAGACATTATCGAAATACTTATGACCGATCATGCAGGGGATTTTGAGGTTATTCAGATCACGCCGCCTTATCCTCCCCGATCCTTCATCCCTTGATCCATATAGGTTCCTGTTAGGAATATGTTTATTCATATGAAGACTCGGTCACCCCGAGTATAGTTTAGCATATTGTAGCTCATAGTAGTTATCATATTAGTTAGTAAGTAGTGTAGTATTAGTTAGTATTTGTGGAGTCGGGTCGGGTCTTTACCCACTGTAAGCCCGCTCTACAGCCCGTTTCAAGGGGCGTTTCTATTGTAACTATATATACCCTTTCCCACCCAAGGGAAAGGGTTGGACCTTCATTTGCAATCTAACATATCTCTATTTCTCTCAAGGTTCCATCTCCTTCTCTCTCTAATTTCTCACTAGAAATCTATACTTAAATCAACCTAAACACTAAACCATCCATGTTCTCATATTAGAGTATACTACAATTGGTATCAAGAGCCATGGTTCTATCCTAGGAGTCGTGGTGTGCTCGATTCTTAGTGTGGTTTTGGTGTTCTTGGATGGTTCGAATATAGTTTGTAGTTTTCACACTAGTGTGATCTCGTTAGGTGTTGTTGTTGAGTATTTTCTTGTACTTTCGTATCTAGAAGTGGTGTAGGCATCGAGTGTAACTTTTGGTTAAACAATATCATCATTCTTGTGGAGTTTGGAAGAAATTCGTGTGTCATTTCTTGCTAGCGAGTTGCCAATTCCTGGTAGAGAGTTGGCAGCTTATTGTAGCGAGTTGAGGTTAGAGGTTTGGTGGTTTGCTATTTTTGGACTTTAAGACAAAATGCTAGACAGTGACTTTTCTGTCTTATCGGTCTAGGGAGTTGAGTAGCCAGTGAGTTGGCATAACTAGAGGGTTGATCTGTTTAGCGGGTTACTACTTCTAGCGAGTTGATTCTTGTCTTAGCGAGTTGTCTTAGCGTATACTGTTCCATAGAGTTGAGGTTATTGCTCTAGCGAGTTGAGGTTGGTAGCGAGTTGTTCCAGAGTGTAGCGAGTTAACCAGATCTAGAGGGTTGATCTTGTCTAGCGATTTGGTCTACCTAGCGAGTTGTGGTTATTGTTCCAGTGAGTTGATATCACTGTTCCAGCGAGTTGATACTGGTAGTGAGTTGGTGTACTTAGCGAGTTGTTCTAATTTGAGCTAATTGGTTTGCACGTTGCAAGCTGATATTATTTGTGACAAGTTGTAGAGTGGTGTTAGTGACTTGGTTCAGGTGCATTTGTGAAAGTTGTGTATTGTTACGACTTAAGTAGTTATCACCATTTCCACAGTAACTTGACGTTGTGAGGACAATCTTATGACTTGACTTGTTATTTTAATAGTAACTTGACGTTGTGAGATTAAACTTACGATTTGACTTGTGTTCTTTGGAGCGATTGTAATTCGACTTGTTGTAACAAAACACGAAACACACCTGTGTTTACAACTTGACATTTGGACTTACTCACTTTCAATAGCATGGCAAGTACTTCCTCTGATGACATTCAGGCTGCAGGGTCGGATACTCGTCCTCCTATGCTGGACAGAACTGACTATGAATCATGGGCACAAAGGATTCGTCTTTACTGCTTGGGAAAGGAAAACGGTGTGAACATCTTGAAATCCATTGATGAAGGACCTTTTCGAATGGGCACGACGAGAGACACAATCGCAGCTACTGATGACCAACCTGCTGCAGTCGGTCCAGATAGACCTCGCACCTACAATGAACTGTCAGATAAAGAAAAGAAATGCTATGATGTAGACATCAGAGCATCGAATATTGTCATTCAAGGGCTTCCTAAAGATGTCTACAAACTCATCAACTTCAACACAGAAGCCAAAGCAGTTTGGGATAATGTGAAGATGCTTCTTGCAGGGTCTGAGTTAACCAAAGAAGATAGGGAGTCTCAGCTATATGATGAATTTGAGCACTTCAAAATGAACCCAGGTGAAAGCATCACTGACTACTATGTCAGATTTCACAAGCTGGTCAATGACATGAGAGCCATCAAGATGACAATGCCCAACATTCAGCTCAACTCAAAATTCGTGAATAACATGGCATCGGAATGGGATAGGTTTGTTACAGCTATTAAACTCAACAAAGGTCTCAGGCATACTCACTCAACCTTCAAATGATCTATCTCAACCACCTTCATCCAGGTCTACTCCAACTAATGGTCAATCATCAACTCCCTCACCACCTGCTTTAAATACCCACCTTGACTCTGGGTACTCTCACACTGACATGATGATTGATAACCTCTCCAACCAAGTCTCCTTATTAGTCCAACAGTTCTGAGCTGTACTTCCACCAACTAATAACCAACTCAGGACTTCGTCTAACCCACGAAATCAGGCAGTCATAGAAGATGGAAGGGTGGTGGTGCAGAATGTGCAATGAAGACAAAACCCCAATCCAAGAAATGCTGGTAGAGAAAATGGGAAGTATAGAGTTGGGAATGCACTTCAAGTACAAGCTAGGCAGCCTAAGTGTTATAACTGTGGAGGGTTGGGCCACATAGCTAGGAATTGCACTCACCCAAAGCATCCTCAAAACTCTGAGTACTTCAAGGACAAGATGTTGCTAATGCAGGCGCAAGAGAATGGAACTGCTTTGGATGAAGAAGCTCTGCTCTTTCTGGCAGGTGATGACAGGAATACGTTTGATTCTGATGTGGATGATCAACCTGTTTAGGACATGGAACTAAATGATCCGAACATCTTTCAAGTTGAAGACTGTGATGCTTTTGACTCAGATGTTGATGACGAACCCACAGCTCAGACCATCTTCATGGCTAATCTGTCTGTAGCTGCTCCATCTCCACAGCAGTCTGGCTCTTCCATCACATCTGTTATCTCTGAGGTACCAACGTCACTTAATTTTAATCTGAATTACCCTACCAATCCATAAGGGGCGTGTGACTCGGTACAACTCAAGAATATTGACAACACAGACACCACTGATATGGGAAATACCAATAATATCCCATATGAACGGTTTGTGAATGACAATAAATTGCCAATTGTACCAAGTGACATGCCGTCGGTTGATTCTAGTGAACTTGAGCTGCATGAGCACACTATATACAATCCTGATGATTCCTTGATCACTAGAGTTAACATCCTTAAGGATCAGGTGACCATATACGAGCAGCATGCTAAATTTGAGCTTAATGAACGTGAGCAGAAAATGGAATGGCAAATGCGTGCTTACATATCTAAAAACAATTCCAAACAAGAAACATTGAAAAAGGAGTTAGTATCTTTAAAAAAACAATTGGATCAAACTGTTAAACAAAAACAGGAAATTCAAAAAGGGTTGACTTCAATCAAACTCGAATACAAAGATAAAGAAACTAAACTTCTAAATGATTTCTCAAAACTTAAAATGTTGAAAAATAAATTGGAAGATAAGTTGTACACGCAAGGTCAAACCATTAAATCTGCTCAAATGATGCAAAACCATAGGAAACTAAGTGATGAATTTAGTGAACAAGATGCCTCTAAGACTACAGCCAAATTCCTTAGAAATGGTATAGGTGCTCAACCTGCGTTATATGATGCAAACACTATGCTTGACCCTAACCATGCCCCTCCTGATGTGAGATCCTATGACGAGATTAATGAGGCGTAGGATAGAACTAGGAAAAAACTTGCTGAGCGATTAAAGGATCCCCTGTGCATAGCTAAAAATATTGTGTTTCACCATGATTATACTAATGACAATCATTCAGCCATTTTTGTTCCTCAAAAGAAAATCCTCCCTGACAAAGTGTTTTGGAATATTGACATGGAAAAAACGAAAGCTGAAAGAATTATAGGTAACACACTTACCATCTTTAGGATTGCTGACCCAACCATCTATCCTCTGAACACACCCAGGCACCTTGTACCATATACTCTTCCCACACAATGTAATACCCTAATTGGGTTATATGTTCTAGGTCAATTGTTTAATGACTTTGAAAAAACATGTAAAATAAGAATTACACCAACAGGGATTACAGAAGGGGAAAGGGGTTTTGAGCAAACAAAACAATGTTACCTAACTGAAGTCATGCCATTTTTCGATCTTCTCAAAGAACATTTTGAGGGCCTTAAAAATACCATTAATAATGATGTGACTCAAATGAAAAAGGTCTTTAAAGAGGTGGAAAGTGAGGGTAACCAATTGGCTATTGATCTCAAATACAGTGAAATTGACAGGAAAAACATTCTCATCATGAATGAAAACTTGATTACTAATTGCATTGCACAAGATGTTTTTTACACTGTCACCGGCTCAGCACTATCTGCTCGACAATTTCATGAAATGTCGATCACTTTAAATGTATTCCAGAATCGTGTGATTGAGCTTGAGGGGGAGAATTACAAACTAAATAATAAAATTCAAAACGACGACCACGATAACATGGTCAGGAATTTCTCAAAACTAGAAGTTGATAATCTTAACTTGCAACTAAAATATCAATATCTAGAAGAAAACATAAAAATATCAAATGCCAAGACATCTTCGGATGCTCCTGAGTTTGACACATGTTTTGAATTAGCCAAAAAGGATGAAGTAATTCAAGCTCACTCAAACACGATTCGGAAGTTGAGGGCCCAAATTGCACAATTAAAGTCGAACAAAGGCGATGTGACCAATACCAATTACCAGAAGTCGATAGATTCTCAAAACTGTCAGAAACAAGGCATTATCAATGAATTACAACATGAAAATGAATGGCTTTGTGCTGAAATGTCAAACACTAAACAACGTTACAAAGAGTTATTTGAGTCTATTAAAATAACACGTGACCAAAACGATGAAAGAGTCACTTATTTGTTAAACGAAATTGAGAATCTAAAGACTATGGTGAAGGGTAAAATGCCTGTCGTTTCATGTGATCATACAATTTCCAATGTACATGCTTGTAAGAAATATGCGTGCGATGCTTCGAATGTCTCTCTTCCCCTTAGGAACAATAAGTTAGTTCATAGCAACTATCTTAGATATCTTAAGGATTGCCTGGTCATACTTAGAGAAACCATTGAAGATGAGAGGATACCTAAACCACAGGATGATGTTATTGTTGGTGCATGCTTCCTTACTAATAGAGCCCAGGAATTATTAGAATATGCTATAGGATCATGCCCCAAGAATGATAACAAGTCGGATAGGTCATTTGCGTCGCACTCTAACAGTGGCAACAAACATGTTACATTTGATTATCCCCAAACCATGTCACAATCCACCATCATGATCACCGGTAAACAAGTAGCAACTAATCATACTAATGTTCCCGTCATTGCTTCTACAGGAGTAAAAGGTGTATCTAAAGCTAGCAAGTCACAGCCTAGGTGCAATACAAAGAATGATAGGACTTTGCCGGCTAAGAGTACACTTATGAAGGAAGTAGAAGAATCCTCTAGGAACAATAAAGTTATGCTTAATGAAAGGAATCGAGTTGAATCAAACATTTGTGTTAACAATGATGTAATTAATTCAAATTCTGGTGCTATTTGTAAGACTTGTAACGAATGTTTATTTTTTGGTAATCATGATGCTTGTGTTGTGTCTTTCTTAAAATCCACTATGCAATCTCCGGTCATGAATGTTTCAAGTGCTAAAATGGTTAAACAAGTCTGGAATAAAACAGGAAAGGTGTTCACTAATGTTGGTTATCAATGGAGACCTATTGGAAGCAAATTCACCTTAGGAGAAAAGTGCCCGTTGACTAGGATCACTAACTCCAAAGTTGTGCCAATTAAGAAATGGAGACCTACTGGTAGAAAGTTCCCAATAGAAGCACTTAGTACCACTCCTAGGTCTAGTGCATCAAAATGTGTAAATTCCAGTGATATATCTGTGCCATATGATAATCCAATATTTGTGTGTGCTAACCAAACGGACCCCAACTGTTTGTAGGGCTCCAGCTTTTTTAGTTATCCACCATTGTCTGGTTTCAAATGCAGGTCGTACAAATCGTCCTTTGGTATTTGGACTCAGGCTGCTCAAAACATATGACTGGAGATCGCTCGCGGCTCAAGAATTTCAAGGAAAAGTTCATTGGTACGGTCAGATTTGGGAACGACCATTTTGGATCTATAATGGGTTATGGTGATTACGTCTTTGGAGACAGTGTGATATCCAGAGTATACTACGTGGAGGGACTTGGACACAATCTATTCTCTGTTGGTCAATTCTGTGACTCTGATCTTGAAGTTGCCTTCAGAAAGCACACCTGTTTTGTTAGAGAATTAGATGGTGTAGATCTCCTCAAAGGGAGTCGGGGGACTAACCTTTATACCATCTCTATTGAAGACATGCTGTGGTCCTCTCTGATTTGCTTATTCTCAAAAGCCTCTAAGAACAAATCTTGGTTGTGGCATCGTCGTTTAAACCACTTGAACTTCGGTACCATCAATGAACTCACACGTAAGGATCTTGTTCGAGGCTTGCCCAGACTTAAGTATGAAAAAGATCATCTATGTTCCGCATGTCAACTGGGCAAGAGCAAAAAGCACACCCATAAACCCAAAACTGTCAATTCCATCATGGAAGTCCTGCATACTCTTCACATGGATCTCTGTGGACCAATGAGGATTCAAAGTATCAACGAAAAGAAATATGTGCTTGTTATTGTTGATGATCATTCTCGTTTCACGTGGGTAAAGTTTTTACGATCAAAAGATGAAACTCCGGAAATCATCATCAAACTCATTAAGTAATTACAAGTTCGACTCAACAAAATAGTTAGGTTCATTCGTACTTATAATGGAACAGAGTTCGTGAACAAACAAATTACTCAATTTTATGAAGGTGTCGGCATTACTCATCAAAAGAGCATTCCACGTACTCCTCAACAAAATGGAGTTATTGAAAGACGTAATCGCACCCTGGTTGAAGCTGCAAGGACTATGCTCATCTTCTCCAAAGCTCCTATGTTTCTTTGGGCTGAGGCAATTGCTACAGCATGTTACACACATAACCGATCCTTGATACATCCTCTCTACTGCAAGACTCCATATGAACTGGTTCATGGCAGAAAACCTGATCTATCATTTCTTCGAGTATTTGGTGCATTGTGCTATCCAACAAATGACAGTGAAGACCTTGGGAAACTCAAGGCCAAGGCCGACATTGGTTTCTTCGTTGGCTATGCTCCAGAACGAAAGGGATATGGAATCTACAACAAACGTACCAGAGACATAATGGAAACAATCCACGTTACTTTCGATGAGCTGACTGAGCAACCGGTTCCTGGACAATCAAGTTCTGGACCCGTACCTAACCTTTTGTCTCCTGGACCTATAAGCTCCAGGCTTGTTCAGAATCCCACTCCTGCTACTCCTTTTGTACCCCCTACAAGTGAAGATTGGAAAAAGCTGTTTGACCCCATGTTTGATGAATACTTTAAACCTCAAAATGTGGATGCTCCAGAAGCCACAGTCGTTCCACAACCAGCTGGGGTAGCAAATGTCCAAGAAGATAATGCTGGGCTATCCACCTCATTGTCATGGGATCCTAAAGCCCCCACCATCAGTCGTTCAGTTACCACATCTAATGGTCAATCTTCATTTGTACAACGAGTAGCGGCTGTGGATAATTCGTTTAAAGTAAATCCTTTTGCTCCACCTGATAATGAACCGTTTGTTAACATATTTGCTCCTGAATCGTCAAATGATGCTACATCCTCAGACGAATCTAACACGGCTACCCCAGTTCCCTATCCTCAACCCCATGAACACCTTAGGAAATGGACAAATGATCACCCAATTGACAACATTATTGGAAACCCTTCGCGTCCGGTATCAACCCGTAAGCAACTTGCAACCGACGCATTGTGGTGCTTCTTCAATTATGTCCTCTCTAAAGTTGAGCCAAAATATTTCAAGGATGCAATGTCTAAACACTCATGGTTCACTTCTATGGTGGACGAGATTCATGAGTTTGATCGACTTGATGTGTGGGAATTAGTACCGCCTCCCGACTGTGCTATGATCATTGCTCTCAAATGGATATTTAAAGTTAAACTTGATGAGCATGGAGATGTATTGAAGAACAAAGCTAGGCTTGTGGCAAAAGGATATCGTCAAGAAGAAGGTATAGACTTTGAAGAATCCTTCGCACCTGTTGCTAGAATTGAGGCCATAAGAATATTTCTGGCAAATGCTGCAAGTCAGAATATGGTGGTTTATCAAATGGATGTTAAGACTGCATTCTTAAATGGCGATCTTAAAGAAGTGGTGTATGTAAGCCAACCCGAAGGATTCGTGGATCCAGAACGTCCTAACCATGTGTATCGCTTGAAGAAGGCTCTTTATGGACTTAAGCAAGCTCCTAGGGCGTGGTACGACACCTTGTCAAAATTCCTTCTTGCCAACAAGTTTTCCAAAGGTGCTGTTGATCCTACACTCTTTACTAGAAAAACGGGCAAAACCTTTCTTCATGTACAAATCTACGTAGATGATATCATATTTGCCTCCTCTGATCCCAAAGAGTGTGATCGTTTCTCCCAAGAGATGAGTTCTGAGTTCCAGATGTCAATGATGGGTCAATTGTCCTTCTTTCTAGGCTTGCAAATATCTCAGAATCCCAATGGCATCTTCATCAATCAATCCAAGTATGCTAATGAAATTTTGAAGAAATTTGGATTCGATTCCTGTGACGCAGTTGATACTCCTATGATTGAAAGATCAAAACTTGATGAAGATGATGTTGGGATCCCGGTTGAACAAACCAAGTATCGAAGCATGATTGGTTCCTTAATGTATCTTACTGCTAGCAGACCGGATCTTCTATTTGCAGTTTGCATGTGTGCTCGATATCAATCTAAACCTACCAAGAAACACCTGGAAGCTGTCAAGAGAGTCTTTCGGTATCTTAAAGGAACAATCCACATGGGCCTATGGTACCCCAAGGACACTTCTATGGCGCTCACAGCCTATTCGGATGCTGACCATGCGGGATGTCAAGATACTCGTCGAAGTACCTCTGGGGGTGCTCAGTTTTTGGGTAATAAATTAGTCAGTTGGTCTTCAAAGAAACAAATGAGTACATCAATATCCTCCGCAGAGGCTGAATACATTGCCATGTCCTTGTGCTGTCCTCAGATCTTATGGATGAGATCTCAACTTTCGGACTATGGCTTCGTATGCAACAAGATTCCCATGTACTATGTTAGCCTCGCTTTTTTATAAAGATAACGTCACACATGTGAATTGGACTAGATTAGTAACATGTAGTACCCGCAGGGACTACTATCGTACACTAGGCAAAGTAATGTTGTGATGAGCCTATAAATACCCCTCATGACTCTCCATGAGGGGTGTGGGAAATTGTGTATCTTTACTTTCATTGTTAATAAACTTCCATTTTCTTCACCCTCTCTCTACTTTCTCTCTCTAGAACCAAACATGGAATCCATCTTCTTTGATCAACCAAGACCTCCCGAATCACACAAATCATCTATATTTTCGGTCCTACAATTGGTATCGGAGCTCATGGTGTTTTGTTTGTCGATTTTTTTGTGATTCGTACTGTTTTTGAAGCTGTTTGTACCCATTTTTTTCGGACCTAAAAATTTTTTTATCTCTTGGGAACAGTTTTTAAGCAGTGCTGTGTATCCAAAAGGTCAAAATAGTCCAATTCTTTACTGTTTCTCATGGTCTTTTATGACATCAGTTGCAGTTTTGTATTACTTATATCATCTTATGGCTATTTTGTTCCTACCGTGAATCGTGGTCATAACATGGTCAAAAGTGGTCAAGATTAAGGTCGAAACTCATCGGAAACTGGGCAAAAAATGGATAACGGAATTTTGGTCGGAATAATCGCCGGAAAAATGTCGACTTTCTTGTAAAGAAAGTGTCGAAAAGTAATACCCTAATTTTTCGAAAATCCATTTTTCGAAAATTTAAAACCCTGATTTATCGAGAAGTAAAATTTTCGAAAAGCTCAAAAAAGTATCGAAATCAGGTTTTTGATAACAGTTGATCTCGAAAAATAAGGATTTCGATAAGTTTAAAATTTTCGAAAAGTTACAAATTTTATCGAAAACCTTTTGGACAAAAAGTTTCGAAATGCTTTGAAATAATTTTCGAGAAATAAAGATGAAGAGAGTTAGACCATGACCAAAACCTTTATATCAACAACTCATAGACCTTAGCCTTTTAAAACCATCATCAGTCCACAATGTTTTATATCCAAACCCAAACACTGCCTCGACTAGGACGACAACAACATATTACAACCTACCTGAGACCCATCAAAAATCTTGAAAGCCTTCATAAATGATTTCTTGATTCGTCTTGTGCTGAAACTGTCATTAATGCTACGGTAAGGTTATGATTGTGTTTGTGTTTGATACGGATTCAAGATGTCATGGAGCTGTGACTTCGTTTGGTGTATGTGGTTCGAAACTGACGCTCAGTTGTGTTAGATCTGATACACGAGACTAAAGTGAGGAGGGGGCGGATATTATGACTCAAGTGCTTTAGGTTTAGGGATTTCTTATAACCGGATATTCACTTGGATAGGATGTATAGATTTGGTTTTGGGCTTTGTATCCGACTGTCAAAATATGGGCCTCCTATCATGATGATTGCAATTAATTCAATTGGGCTATAAAATGACAATCACTAGTTTGGACTGTTAGTGGGCATAAGCGAGTTACACATTGGAGTTGAATAATGTGATGAGCTAATGCTATTATTGTTACAAAATGTGTAATCCGAAATTTCTAAAATATTGGATACAATTTTTAACAATGGATAATGAGTGGTATTTTGGTATAAAATAAAAATTTCACGGGGATACATATATTCACGGCTAGAATTGTTATGGTTTGAAAAGAAAATGACTACAGAGTTTTTGCACGGTATTATTGATTTGACTTTGAAGTGGTATTTCAACATGTGTACTTATTTATCTCAAAGTCTAGGGGTGGTTGGATGCACGATTTTTGAAGATAACTTGTCTGCGCAAAGTAAAAAATTCAGTCTTGACAATCTAGTTTTTACTGATGTAAGGAGTTACGTTGTAGTGCTCACAGTATAGCTATCACTTAAAGGAGTTACGTTGTAGTACTCAGTGTCACGCGAAGTAGTGGATTGTTCAAGTGGCGAATATTTCGTGCAACCTCATACTTAAAGGAGTTACATTGTAGTACTCAGTATAGGTATTAAGTCACATCTATCGTACAAGCATTAAGTCACAAGATGGGATGATTACTTCTTTATCAAGCTGGTCATATCGGGCAGTCTCCATATGTGGTCATTACTAGTAGCCGGTGAATTACAAGGAGGTTCGTTTAAAGGTTGATTTGAGAGAAATGTATTGAGAGTATTTTTGCGACATATACTCACAAATTATGCTTACACGGTCTATCTATATTGCATCAGAAGTGTAAAGTACGGGTAATTTTGGCATGTACACACAATAGTATGATGATTTCGATACATCGCAACCATCAGGAGGGAGAAGAACATGCCAAAAGAAGTAGTGTTTCATCTCTAGTACGTTGGTTGATCGAGGGAATTGTGCTTACACTAGAACCGAAGAAGTACTAATGATGTGTACATCGGAGCGTATTACCAACCTTCTGTGCAATGTTATGTGAGTTATATTGTCAAGATGCTCCCTGAACGACAACCATGTGCCTATACTTTTGAATCTACTTTGTCCGCTGCGTGATGAAAAGAGAGTTGTCGGTTCAGGAGGGAGCAGGAAAAAGAATAAAGGCTCACTAGTTAGGAGGGAGTAATAACCTAACTAGACCATTACAGTTGAAGTTCAGAGCTACAAAAGAGCTACAAAGACCTTTGCAGTCAGTACGCCGAGATCGTCGGAAGAGAGAACTTCAAGTCTGCCTCAGTATCTAGACTACAGAGACTCTGCGCTTCAACAACGTCAACATAGTTTACTATTGTTGTAATTTTACATTGTTAATGTATTTATAGGTCTCATTGTAACCATTCACGTGTGACGATATCTTGGAGGGAGATTGTTAGCCTCGCTTTTTTATAAAGATAACGTCACACATGTGAATTGGACTAGATTAGTAACATGTAGTACCCGCAGGGACTACTATCATACACTAGGCAAAGTAATGTTGTGATGAGCCTATAAATACCCCTCATGACTCTCCATGAGGGGTGTGGGAAATTGTGTATCTTTACTTTCATTGTTAATAAACTTCCATTTTCTTCACCCTCTCTCTACTTTCTCTCTCTAGAACCAAACATGGAATCCATCTTCTTTGATCAACCAAGACCTCCCGAATCACACAAATCATCTATATTTTCGGTCCTACATACTATGACAACAAAAGTGCAATTGCACTCTGCTGCAACAATGTCCAGCACTCAAGGACTAAGCACATTGACATTCGACATCACTTCATCAGGGAGCAAGTTGAGAAAGGAATTGTGGAACTTTACTTTGTGAGGACTGAGTTCCAGCTAGCTGATATCTTTAACAAAGCACTTTCTAGGGACCGATTTCAATTCATCCTCCCTCGTCTTGGTATGAAGAGTCTCACTCCTGAGGATCTCATAAGTCTTCAGGAAGATCAGGAGGGGTAAAGGGGTTGCTTCACATTTCCTTTGTACATAGTATTAAAAACAAAAAGAAAATAGAAAAATATAAAACCTTCAAAAACCATAAAAATCAGAAAATCATAAAAAAATAAAAATAATTTTCTGACGACATGTCTCTTGTGTAATCAATATTATGTACGTTTCTAGAAATGTCATTCAATAATGACACGGAAACATACATATGCTTGAGCAAGAGTTCTTTATATTAAAAATGTCTGTTAAAACATGACGTTTCTAAAAATATTCTTTCAAAATGGTTTGCTATTACTTCAGATAGCAACCCGGTTTTTATATTGGGGAAAGTTCGTCGCCAAAAAGACGACTGTTCCTAACAAAGGCATGAATTACTTTACATTCGTGCCTTTCCAATCTGATGTACGTTTAAGTGCATCATTTCTGGTAAAAGAAGAGAAGTCTTCTTTGCATCTCAAATATTTTTCCTTCAATGATTATTCGGGAAATTTTTTGATCCAAACTTGGTGGTACCATGGTTTTTGAAATGTTGTTTAAAATTTGCCACTCAATCGATGCTAAAGGAATTAATACTTTGTGCAAAATGTTTAATTTTAAAATGTGTCATCGATTGAGGGGGATAACGATTTCAAAAACTATATATCATCAAAACAAGATCTTTGTACATAATTACAGTGGATTAAGTGTAATTGTTATGTGTTAGTATATGAATCTTTCCTGAGTTTCTCGCTAAACTCAAAACTATTTATAAACTCATCATCTCTAACACATAACATACTCCCTCAAGGTTTGAGGGGGAGCCTAAAATGTCGTCTCAAAATCAATCATTCTTAAAAATGTCACATCTTTCTCCAAAAACTTTAAACTTATTTAAATCACTTGGGATCACAAATCTCAATTGGTTTGAAATTTTTGATCGGGGGAGAAGATGTGATTTAAATATGAAAAACTGATTAAAACGTGATGTTTTGAACCTGAAAACAAAAATATGCTCTTTCCTATGTGCCAAACTCTTTCGTATATCAATGCACATATTGAGGGGGAGCAAAATGGTTTGTGTAAAAGGATCCTTGCATCTCATATGAGTGCATCTCAGTCTTGACTCATGAATTGACGAAACACAATTGTCCTGAATCGAAAGGACTAGTCCTAGATGGGTAATAACTTCAAGCTGGGTTAACCAGTGATGTAAGCGTGTCTCGAAGAGGACTAGTTTAAGTAGAATGTACCGTTTCGAGAAATATTGGGTGAATCTGATCGGGCCGGGTAATAACTTCAAGCTAGTTTAACTAGTGATGTAAGCGTGTCTCGAATGCCCGGTCATGTTCACTCAAGGTAGATCAATTCAAAAGTGCAACTCTTCCCGACATGTGCAAATGTTCAAATCAATACTTATGAGCACATGTTAAAGGGGAGCATTTGAAAATTACAAAACTCTCAATGTGTTAACAAAATGTGTTTCCTAATCATAAACACATTGAGAGAATTTTCAATGATTTGGTGTATGGCAACATAGGATAGTCATGAAGTTATAAGGTGGCTAAGGTTAGGAAAACCGTCCTATGATCTGCCAGAGCCGGAGGGATCTACCCATGGACAATACCAAATAGATAGTATTAGAAAGTTCATAGGTATGATTATGAAAACAAGGAGAAATGTGAGAATGGAGAAAGAAGGGGTTGAAGAATTAAAAAGAAATGAAATGAGAAAGGGTGAAAAGAAATAGCCCTCTAATTATTCAACCTTAGGGCAGAAATCGGGTTCAATTCATAATCTACTGATGGTTGCTAAGTCAACAATGGTATTGAAGACAAGACGTCATGGACCCAGTGACGCAATGCACTAAACCTTCTAGCCACTCAAGTTCTCTTAAAAGAACTTGTTTCATTCTCACGGGGAACCAGTGTAATCTATCGACTTATATCTTAGAGATACTTGATATTGAAGCAGGAGACCTCTCCCTAATCTTCGCATAGGAAAACCAAATGCACTTATTGAGTCTAGAGCCTCGAGATACATTAAAAGATCTCATAGGAACACGTGCTACTTCTACCCTGGTTGTTCAACATTAAGGACACCAGTGGTAAACTTATGAGTCCTACTCAGATCTTAGCAATCTGCCAGAACATTTATGAGGGATGTTACTTTAGTAACTCCCAGTGATTGAATGGAAATTCCTGCCAGGGTCAACATCAAGCAGCCCTAAAAGCAGGTCACTTAGGTAATTCCTTGTGGATTACGCTTAGTGGTCGCGATGGTTAATAACGGTCAACAGTCGTGGAGTGATCTCCAGCGACTCACCCAATCGTTGATCTACTTAGGTAGTTCGTGTAAATCCTCTCAGGGTTTACCGATTGGGAACGGTCATGGTAAGGGTTAGAAGGAGTCTCCACACCATGCTGTTGACGATCTCTAATTCCAAACCTATAAGTACCGGATGATTTGTTGCTAAATGTCTACTTGCAGGAATTTCTGACGGTTGCAGTTGATTGCTGAAAAGATGCTGATCCATCAACACATGCTCACACTTCAACATCACAATCTAAGAAATCATGATCATTGATTGGGCCTCACATATGCTTCCACAACTCTGATGCAGAAGATCATGATCCTGAAAAAGTGTGAGCATGCCAACACAAAGAAGTTCATATCACATGGAGACGTTACTACTCGAAGATGACCCTATGACATTCATTTGGATGATGATGCTGAAACTATTTCCAAAGATCATCCATCACATTGAAGGTGTCATCTAGAGTCTACCACTTAAAGCACAAAGATCTCAACAATAAAGAATCAAAAGGCTATGAGCTACAAAGATGTCGTCAAAGACCTGAATGCTATGATTCAATATTTATTTTCTGGGGTGACCTCCCTTATGGGGAGATTGTTAGGAATACGTTTATTCATATGAAGACTCGGTCACCCCGAGTATAGTTTAGCATATTGTAGCTCGTAGTAGTTATCATATTAGTTAGTAAGTAGTGTAGTATTAGTTAGTATTTGTGGAGTCGGGTCTGGTCTTTACCCACTGTCAGCCCGCT